>JAKSZP010017637.1:0-57865 GCA_022478985.1 Massospora cicadina
ATGTCCAGATACACACGGACTCCGAATTCCACCGACAAAAGTGGCTGGGAATATGGCGTATTGATGTACTGGTTGCATCGTGCTTGCCACGCGAGTATCTCCGGGGAAATTGTGACCGCCAGTTTTTTTAGATTTTTTTCTATTCCGCAGGATTCTCTGGGGCGTTTTTGAACGTTAGAGGCCGCGGGCCTTCCGCCTGCTCCTCTTGCCTTGCTTGCCCAACTGCTCCCAGACATGGGCGCAGACTAATCCCCTCTATGAGATTATCAAACTAGATTTAGTCTTGAATTGAATGGGTTGCAAAAGTGTTTGCAACGAGAAAGAAAAGTCTTTCCTTACATGGAACTATTGCAAATGCTATCCAAACCTAATGAAAACAAATTAACAATCATCTCAAATGACCTGCGACCAATCCTCCAGCTCTCATTGTTTCCCAAATTAGATTTTCAATACTCACCTGGATTCAGCCCCATTTGCAGATACTCCTACCATCATTATCAAACCTCCTGAAGCAATGCCCTCCGCTATTGATCAATTGGCCCTCACTGGGTCTGACTTGCTTTTGAAGTTCCTTTTCTGACTCATCAGTTTTACAAACCAGCTGTTATTTCAACTGAACTAGCCATTGGAAACTGCAAAAATTCGAACCCCTATGCAGAATTGAGAACCCAAGTAACCAAGGCTTTATTTATAGCTCTGAACCTCTCTGATCTCAAAAAACATCCTAGATTGAGATGTTGCAGCCTATGCCCTTTGCTTTGCCAGCCAAGTTCTTCAAAGTTGTGCCACAAAGCTTCCAGCCTCTCCCAGCTTCCATCGCTCATTCTGCTTTTTCTTCCAAGAAGCTCTTAGTAATCATCTGCAGAAATTTCATATGCTCCCTGCATGACTATCTCATTTTGGCGCATCCCATTGGTACCTTCACCTGATGGCATATATCAGGGGAATGATTTGGCAACCCCCGCCTAGCATCCTTTTCTCAATGCCAGCTCATATGTCCAATGTTTTTGATGGAGCCCATTGGCAAGTGCTCAAGTCCAATCTTCCAGCTCTGGCTACATCAAGATTACTTGGGGTTATTCCCTGAATGCCTCTCCTTGATTTGTTGCTTACCTCCCTAATCTCAGGTATTGAATTTGGATAGTACCAATATCTCCATCTTTCTTCCCCTCATTGCATTCTCACAAGAATCAGCCTCTGCAAAACATACTTGACTTTGAGTTGGTCTAGCCCTTGCTAGTGTCCAATCTCACATAAATTTTGACAATTTGTTCATTATTACTGTGATACATCCTTCCTCCCCTAAGAGGTGACATTGGAGTAAACATCCCCGAGTTGAGGATAACCAAAAAATTATATTAATATATTTCTTTATGCGTCTTTAGTATTTTTCCTTATATTTTTATTAATTTTTTTATCTTCTTTTCAATATGGGAAATTACCTTCACTCAGTTCAGAGGTCCATATTTTTATTTATTTCCCCAAACTGGTTCCTAGATGTACTCTGACCTAAAATTTTCTATGGTTCAGAGGTCTTATTTTTTAAGACTTACCCATATATGTTGGTTCAGCGGTCCCTTTTTAGGACTTAACCAAATCATGAGGATATAACAATCTCAATGGTTCAGCAGCCCTTTGTGAACACTCTTATTTATTTCTTTGATACACTGCTCTAAATATTTACCATGGACTTGATTCACTATCATTCCATACAAGAGATTCTTAATGAAGTAAGCATTTGTCACTGTCAGGCGATATTCTCAAATGGACCCAACCACAATGCATCTTGTTTGTTTCTTCTTCCAAAACCATACATATCACAATAGTCAACTTTTTTCATATTTGGTATTCTGATAAGGCCGTTCAGTTCTTATCATCTGTCAGTTTTGCCTTGATCCTTTTCTCAAGGTTGTATCAAATGCTTGAAATTGCATCTTAATCAGGATATTTGACAATCAGATAAGGTACTTCTTGGGACTCATCCTCAACGTTGGTTCAACCACTGAATATATAATTAGTAGTAATGCGGCCTTTCTTCAATTAAGTAGAACAATTGTCATTTTTCCCATTGCTGTATAGAACTTATGTTGTATGCAAATGTCACCAAACTGAGGCAAGTTCCTCATATGGAAGTTCTCCCTGAAACTAGCTTCCTCAACGTCATGGTCAGAATTCCATTGACCCGTTCTACCAGCCCATTTTTCTCTGGCTGGTAAGGTACTGACATGGCTCCTTGGATCCCCATAATCTCATTCAATCTTGGGATCACATGAGACATGGAATTCGTTCCATTATCACTCAACAAGACTTACAGCATCCCTGGCGGTATACTATTTGAATTAGGATAAACCTTGCAGTTTTTGTAGCGTCCACTTTTTCCAGGACCTTCATCTCAACCCATCTAGCGATGGTTTATCGAAATCATGATGTATTTGACTCCCAGTACTCATGGTTAATGGTTCCATCACGTTGATGGAAACTGTATGCCAGGCAAATATAGGGCAGACCAGTTGATAACTGGTCATGTTCTTGTGAGGCTTGTGAACTGGAACTCCACACAACAAGCTAGATAATCCACTACATCATAGTTGATATTCTCCCAGTAATAGTACTGGCAAATGAGATCAGTCATCTTCCTTAGGCCTCTATGCTTAACAGCCTTATGTGCAGCTTGAATGATTTCCACTCAGTCCAACAGTCTTGGGAATAATAATCCTTTTCCATCAATCATATTGAAAACTTGTCCATCCATGATCTCAGCTTTTTCCATCACTTTACAAAGCGTACCTTGGATCTTTCAGAGTTCATTTCTGATTTCTCCATCGACCATCTTCTGGAACATCTCATTCACTTGATGGTAGCCACTTGGCCATTGGTAACCCTGACAAGCCATCCACATTCTGGTGAGAAGCTCCCACTCAGTGAACTATCTCATAGATAAGCCTGTAGCTTCTTTTCCAATCGGTCTTTTGTCCTTCCAATTCTCTTATTATGCAGCCAATGCAGCAAAGAGTGGTCCGTCATCACTTGAAAGTGCATTCTGTGGATGTACACCCAAAACTGTTTACAGTCATAAATGGCTGCATGGCATTCACGTTCAGTAAAAGGGTAATTCTGTTATGCTTCTGGTAGCATCAGGCTCACATAAGCTACTGGATGCTCATCTCCAAGCTCATCTACTTGACTCAGGATGGCACCAATTTTATTAAAAAAGCATCAGTCTGTACTATAAATCTTTGAATGAAATTTAAATATTTCATTATTAAAGAATCTAGCAGATACTGGTATAACTCACTAAAAGAACTCTGGTTCTCTTCATTCCAAACGAATCCTTTTTTCAGATCTTCAACAATTGAAAGAGGGGATCAACAATTTTTGCAAAATCCCTTATGAATCTTCAGTACTATCTGACCATTCCAAGAACCACTTGGACATCTTGAAAAACTTCTCAGGATGGTCATCTGCATATGGTTTCAATCTTATGGGCTTGCAGCTGCAGTCCACTAGAGTTGGTAACTAATCTCAGATTCCACTTTTTCTTAAAGAAGTAGCACTTCCTTGGCTTGATCTTCAGGTTAGCCGTGGATAGTCTCTTAAAGACTTCTTCCAAGTGGTGTAAATGGTAAGTAAAGGTCCTAATGAACACATTTATATTTTCCAAGTACACCAGGACACATGGTAACTTCAAGTCATTTAATATGGCTTACATGGCCCTCTGAAACGTCGCAAGCGCATTACATAGATCTTAGGGGCATTCTCATTGGTTGATACAGCCCCTGCGTGGTGACGATCACACATTTCTCCTGGTCTTCCATTGGAAAATCGATTTTCCAATATCCAGTTATCAAATCCATTGCGGAGAAATACTATGCTTTCTCCAATAAATATAGTGCATCATCAATTCATGAAAGCGGATATTAATTCTTCTTCATTATCTTATTCAGCTTCACCAATTAATCACCACCCAATTAGAGCCATCATTCTTCTTCACGATTAGGATAGGGCTCACCCAGGGACTTGACAGTGGAACTAGAAGCCCATGCTTCACTAGTTTGCTGATCTATTCTTCCACTAATGCTACAGCCTCCTTTGACCATCAAATCAGTCTCATCTTTATTAGCAAATTTTCCTAGGTGTCAACTTTGTGGATTACATACTCGTGCATTCCAAATTGTGGACATCCTTAGTGAATACTTCCTAATAATTGTTAAATAAATTAAGCACCTCCTCCTGCTGTCTGTCAGATCAGCGAGTTGCTCATGATTGACCAATAGATTAATCCTTTTGGTCATTTCTTCCAGTAATTCCATTTTATCAAGGGTCCCAAAAAAGTGGAATTTCCTCAATTCAGCCATCAGGATTAAAATGAATATGTGTGAGGATCTATTTCTTCTTTTTTCAGTTTTTCACTCAAGTTTGCCAAGACAACTCAAATTTATCCATGGCTCAACATAGTTATTCCAGGAGCCATTCAAGGCTCTACTCTGGACTTCTTCCAGGGGCTTCCAATCTCCATAAAGCAGCTTGGGTATCTCTAATGTCAATCTTATGTCAACTATGATCCGTGATCCCAGTGTTATGGTTCTCAAATTTTTTTATTCTCAGCAGAATTCCCCAATTTTCTAAGATTTCCAATGGCATCTCTCATCACCTTCAGACAACTAATTGGTAACAAATAGGAACAATGTCATCATTATAGATCATATTGTTGAAATTATTCCTCTTGGTCAGTAAAGCTTCCCCATCTTTCTGATAAACCAATGATACATCTAACCCAATATGTCAACGTATTATCTTTGAAGTTACCTTTAACTCCATACTTCCAAAGAAGCTCTGTCCTGATCAAAATATTGTAACTTTGGTTGGCCAAAACTATTGCTGAGGTGGATACCACTAAAGGTCCAATTTGGAGTGGCAAAGCACTATATGCTCCACATAAGATGGTTGTATTTAGACCAGCTGTCCCATACCTTTTCTTGTGTTCTAGAACAGGCGAAAATCTCATCTTCTTTAACAGCTTAGTCAAGACAATATTAGTGGCACTCCACTTTCAATTATTGCCCACACCCATAATCAATTAACCAGTGTATTAATATATGTACACTCAGAGTATTGTAAAAATGTATTTACTGAGTGTATAGTGGCATCATTTGCCAAATTGAGGGTGTGAATAATTTGCACCAATAGATCAAGAAATGATTCCATAATTATGCTAAGGGGGGATAGACAGGTTTGCGGCATCTAATTTGACCACATCCATTCTTCTGGATTCTCCATGGCTCAAACCTTGTCTGCTAATTGTCATGCATACAGCTGAGCAACTTCCTTGATTATTTTGGGGACAATACCCATCGCTTCAGATCTGATTACTGCATTAACATCCAAATTGACCACTTGATACAGTTTAACTGCGCGTCATTATTGACAAACAGATCACTAATGTCAATTTCTACATGTAAGATATTGGGTGCATGGTTTATCTACAGCTCTAGACTGTTCCCTGTATATGACATGGGCCTTTTTTCCTGACTCCTGTGCAGGTTTGTACTCTTTTTCCTGCACTGTCATTGTTAGAAAATGGCATCATAATTGGGAAAAATGTTGAAGACAAAGCAGCATGTAAGAAGGCCAAGAAGGTAAAGTTGGAAGGCCTCCTGACCTCAAGCATACCATAGATCAACTCTGGGTCAAGGCAAAGTATGCTCAGGTTGGTCTCAAGGATGCAAGTGAAGTTTGACCCTGTATAACAGCAGGTGCATTAAAACGAACTAGCTTTGTGGTGAACAAAAGTGGCCACTTTGATTTTAGGTGAATGGGGACTCAAAACCCATTCAGTTTTCAAAAATACCACCTTGGGTCAGCCACTTCTAAAATCGATTACCCAAGTTCAATCAATTACCAAGTACAGTGTATTGCCTGATAGTAGCATGCACCTATTGGTGCGCCTCAGCTTAGACCCACTTCCTTCAATTGGTCGTTTTTCCAAAATCCCTTAAATTTCTCATATCAAGATCAATCTTCCCATTGTTCAACTTCTCCCTTATAATAAACCCCTTCACTAGTACACCATTTTTATAATTATGTTAACTTGGATGATCCTATGCTCAGAAATTTTCGTGGAGGTCTTGCGCTACATTAACATTTAATTTCAACTACAATAAAACTATCCGCCCATGCACCATTAGGCCGCTCAGGTCCCCTCCAACCTAGGACGCCTATAACTTACTACTCCGTACACCATGTTGCTCCTGTTTGGTTACTCACTCTAATGATAACACTCCTCAACCTAAGTTATTATTGCTTAAGCATTCTCTGCTGGTCTCTATTAAATTTTGCATTAACGACTAGTTCCCTGGCGTGGCCCTGTGCACAATGCACTACCACGCTGGGAACAGGAGAGTTATAGACACTCTCCTTACATCAGTAGGCCAATCCTTTGATCTTAGAAGCACAAAATTTTTCCGTGTGGGACTTTTATGAAGTTTAAATGGTGTGCGCCAGCTGTTGGCCGAAGCTACAGTGGAGCTCACCACTGTTTTCTCCTTTTCCCAAAAAGGGGCATCTTGGCGTTATTTTTCTCCCTCCAATTGGAAAGTACCCACCCTTCTTGCTTGTACCTGGAAGATATGGTTGTTTCATGGCCTGAGAGTTTGCTTCCCTGACGTTCTGTTGTATTATAAAATTGGTGGTACTCAAAAGATACACCAAAGGATTTTGCATAGGGTTCAACCCACTGAGCAATTAAGACCAATGATGTGATGATCATCATCCTTCAAACAGCATAATAAACTTCAAATAAATATGGAGCATTTGCTCCATCAACCCCTTTTTATTTTAATATAATCAATACAGAGGATCCTTGCTTTTCTGCTTACTCTAAAATAATAACAATCTTATTTTCTCAATCATCTCATCTCACCTATATTGTAGCAACTTTGGATGATACTGCTTTCATGGCTTTGTAATTTAATTTACCATATCTCATTGTTTCTGGCACTCTTCATTTATTAACAACATGAACGCCTAATTAAAGGCAATTTCCCAACAACCCAATATTGCCTCAACTTAAGGTGCTTGAACAATCATTACTCATATTAAACTTGGCGGATCCTATCCAGTCTGCCATAATGACTTAAGGCTTATCATCCAGTCATATCAGAATCGTTACATTACCCCCCCTTTGACTAGATGATAAGGCTCCTTTTGCTTATATGCCTGAAGGAACTTTGCATACACTCGGTTGATGATCTGACTACTAGTGGGGTCCTTAATAGTATATGAAACCATACATGTCTTCTCAATAACTTCGAATGGCCCAATCCAGATACTGGTCAACTTGTGTTTCCACCCAAGCCATGTTGATCATGGAATAGAGTCATGTCTCCATCTTTGAACTGGGTTAACCCACTACTCCATATCTGATCAGCAGCTTGAGTCTTAATCTTCTTGGCTAAACTGAACGAGTATGCTTCAGTTTGCAACCTGATTAATGTTTTAGCTAGGGTTGTCAAATAACGTTGGAGGTCCATTACACCAGTATCTTCTACACAGGCTTATAGTAGTGCTGGAAGAGCAGGGTGTCAGACGTATAGTAATTGAAAGGGACTCTTCCCTATGGCAGAATGATAAACAATATTATAATCAAAGACATTGGTGGACAAAAGAGAACTCCAATATGAGGGTCAATCAGCTATTAAGCTATGTAGTATGTTCACTAAAGTCCCATTGACCCGCTCAACCATTCCGTTGGACTTGGGTGGTATGGGGTTGTCAAAAATACTCAGATGGCCATCAGCCCATTGAGCTTTGGGAGAATGTGGGAAGTGAAGTTAGTTCCGTTATCTTTAAGGAGGAACTGAGGGCAGCCATGCCATTGGATAATACATTCCATTATGAATTTGGCCACTGTGACCGCCCCTAAGTCTCATATTGGCCTTGCTTAAACCCACTGGGTTAAATAGTCAATTTCCACCAAGATATACTTGGACCAGTTAGCTCCCATTGGCAGAGGGCCAACGACATCAAGGGAAACCGTGTGCTAAGCAACGTGAGGCTTCACTAATTGGTATGAGGTCTTCTGGTGGAACGGCTTTTCCACTTGGCACTGTTGACAGGAGGAAATAGTATCAAGAACATTAAGTTCATCTTTTCCAAGTAATACTGAGGCTGCAATAATTCCAACATCTTGCGCACGCCACCATGCCCAACAGCCCTATGTGCACTCATGATAATGTTAGGCCGCGCTGAGGGTCATTGGAAGTTTACTGTTAAATTGCTAATTTACTTTTACATCTCACCATTCCACTGGAAAGTATTGGCTCGCATTTCATCCAACGCCTTTATGAATTGTGGCGGCTCATCATCGTACTTTTCGCTGAGCATCTTGTCATACTTAATATTGCTCAGATCCACCGTAACTGCAATAGTTGGTAGACTTGACAAGCAATCAGAATTCTGGTGTTTTGCTCCTGGTCAGTGAAGGATCTCAGAGTTGTAAGCCTTTAGTTTAAGGGCCCATCAATCTAGATGGCCCTCAGGCTCCTTAAGGTTCTGCAATTAGCGTAATGAGGCGTGATCTGTTACAACCTTAAACTTTACACCATTCAAATACTTCCAAAATTGCTTATAAGCATAGATCACCACCAAGCACTCACGCTTAATCATGGTATAATTGCGCTCATGGCTGTTCAAACTATGACTACAGTATGCTACGGGGTGCTCTTCTCCTTCCTCGTCTTTTTAGGATAGGACTGCCCCTACAGCGGAAAGAGACGCATCCATCTGAACAATGAACTCTTTTTAAAAATTGGGATAGAATAACACCAGTGCACTGGTCAACGCTAATTGAAGTGTATCAAAAGTGCATTGTTGACATTCCGTCCATTCAAACAAGGTGTTCTTTTTTAATAACTCAAATAGTGGGCCCCCAATACAGCTGAAGTTAGGGATGAAGCGCTGGTACTATATGACTATTCCCAAAAATACCTGTATATACCGCTTGCTGTTGGGTGGTTTCATTTTTTGGATAGCTTCTACCTTGGCTGGTTGAGGTCTCAGCCCTGTGGCATCAACCATGAACCTCAGGTACTCCAGCTGGTCCTTAAAGAAATTGCATTTCTGGGGTTTGATATTGATGTTGGCCTCAGCGAGCTGGCGGAATAGTGCTTTTAAATGGTTGAGGTGTTCAGAGAGGGTTTGGGAGAGAACATTAATACCATCAAGGTATACAAGGATGCATGACAGCTTTAGGTCCCAAAGAATAGTGTCCATCGCCCGTTGAAACATAGCCAGGGAATTACACAGCCCTTGCGGCATTCAGGTTGATTGAAAAAGACCTTTGGATGTGATTATGGCGCATTTCTCTTGCTCAACCAGTAGCAACTCGATTTTCCAGTAGCCCAAGATCAGATCCATTGCTGAGAAAAAAACGAGCTCCCCCTAGCCAATCCAAAGCACCATTAATCTGCAGTAAGAGATATGAGTCCTTTTTGATGATGCTGTTGAGCTTTTGGTAGTCAATTACTTCATTTTTAGTACTGTCCTTCTTTTTTACAATAAGAACATGAGAAGCCCATAGAATCTTCAATGGTTTGAGCATCCCTTGCTCTAATAGCTTTTCAATTTTCTCATTACTTTTTCTTCCGCCACCCTTGATTGACGGATTGGCCTTGACCTGATGAGAGGATGATCTCCAGTGTCCAGCCTATGAACCACCCCCTGCACACATCCTAAATCATGGTCATCAACAGCAAAAATATCTTTATATTTTTTGAAATAAAGCGATTGTCCTAATCCTTCTGTGTTTCTGACAGCCCATTAATTCATCACGCGATACAACTGCCATTACACTGAGCTGTGGTTCAAAAGGCAGACCAAATTCCTCCAGCGACCCAAACTCATGAATCAACAGAACCTCCTCAACGGGGATTAAGTGTAAATACGCCATTATTTGGTAGCAGCGGATTTGCAGTGGTACCATTTGTAGATTTGCAAGTAAAGCTTTGATCTCCCCCTGCCCTTGTAATATAAAGCCTGGGGCTATGTGGGGCTCAAACCATGATTGCTGATACAGCCCAATAACTTCCCCATAAAGTCCATCTGGAACTTAAATTACCAAGTCAGTGTTCACTATAACTTGATACCCAGATGGAATAGATATAGGTCCAGAAGCTCTGAGAGGCAGCCCTTGATATTCATTAATCTTCTGGGGAAGGGCCCAGGTTTTTCCCTTTGATTGATGGTAGCGCACAGGGATTACTCCATCGCTATAAGCTAGATTGATACTCTCCATAAGCACCAGATCATTTTTCACTCCGCTAGAGGTGAAGTGAATTGGGATTCGCTGACCCAATATCTCAAAAGTCTCATATGTCATATCAATGACAGCCCCATAGTGTCACAAGAAGGCGGTTCCAATTAACAGATCATAATTACTATTTGGTAACAAAGTACCTGGGGCTACCATGACAATAGAACCAAACTGCAATGGAAGTGCACTGTATGCTCCCTCAGAGACCATGTTTTCCGCTCCAGCAGTGCCATATACCATCCAGTGTTCCACATCCAGTTTTAATGTCAACCTGGCCACCAAATTGGTCTATACTATATTGACAGGGGCACCAGTATCTATGATGGCACGGACTTGGGTCTTAGCTATAACCATGTCGCAGTAAGTATATTCAGAGTAAGATGCGTCTTGACGTTTTATAACATAGACATTTAAGAAGTCTCTGTTTCCAAGAAAACACGCAATCCCTTCACCAATTCTGGGGTATTGTTTAATAATAGTGTTTACCGGAAGAGCAATGCTTACTGCTTGCAAAAAAGGCGCATCTGAGGAAGGGTCTAATTTTACAGGGGTTACTTGATTGAACATTTGGCAAGCATATAGCTCAACCTGCATCTAGGACCCCTCTTTTGCCATAGCCGCTGACTGCAAATGTGTCAAAACATTCACCCCCCAACTGGCTGCTGATATAAAACTGACTCATTGTGCAAGGGAACTTCTACTGAATATTCTAAAATGGGTTCAGGTGGGACATTTGGGTTTGGTATAGTGGAGGTAGAGAGTCCCATCTCTACTTTGCTATGACCTTTCCCTGGCAGTACTGTTCTGGCTGTATGCAAGAGACCTATTGATTGGGGCACCATTGTGCTAGATGCCCCTGTCAACTGCAACTGAAATAGCTGACCCCATAGGGCCCACATCCCTGATTAATGCAAAACAAGCCACATTGAAAGTTGATCTGGAAGTGATCAGCGTAAACAGGTTTAGGGTGATAGTTGGGTTGGGGATGATAAGCAGGTATGGGGCGGACGTTTAACTGCTGAGGGTAACTTGGTGGAATCTGAACTGGATTAACAAAGTTCCCCAAGTAAGATGATTTGGCGGTGGTATTGGAAGGATTCTGCTTGGTATTAGGTGGAGGGAAGTTGGCTGATATATGGCACAAAAACTTAATAGTTTTTAAGCAAAATTACATTTTCATCCAACGATGGGGTCATAAAGTTATATAACTCACGGTATGGCTTCACAACAGAATTCATTGCAATACACATATCAGATTCAGATAAAATTCTGGCCCCAATTAGCACATGAGCTTCCACCATAAATTGCTCAGCAAACATGGTGAGGGTCTCATTCCGCTAAAACCTGATGATCAAAGATTCAGCCTTCTGCTATGACATCTTTGAAGTTCCGCTGAACAACTGCAGCACCATCTCTTTGACTTCTTGGTATGTAATGGAACTGCCTGAAAGGTAACAGACGACTTGTTCAGCACTCCTGACGTCCAAGGTAGAAATCAACAGTTTTAATCTTCGTCATCCAAGGCTCCTTCAGTCACAATTTCAAACCGCTTAAATAACTTCTTAAATATTTTCTTCTCAATCAAATGGAGGCAGCTTATTGCAGCAAACCTCCTGGAACAGATCATCTTGTTTTTTAAGCACAGCATCCAACGCTAGTTTCAGCTCTGTATAGGCAACTGGCCCAGCATGTTGTGTGAACTTTTTCAAAACAACATGGGTGCAAAATAGCCAGCAACTGAGTTTTTATCACTTTATAATCTATCAATGTACCTGTAGTGAGCACCACTGTTATAAAATTGGCAGTATCAAAAGATATGCCAAAGGATTTTGCACAGGGTTCAACCCACTGAGCAATTAGAACCAATGATGTGATGATCATCATCCTTGAAACAACATAATAAACTTCAACTAAATATGGAGCACTCACTCCCACAACCCCTTTTTATTTTGATATAATTAATACAGCGGATCTTCGCTATTCTGCTTACTCTAAAATAATGGCAACCTTCTTTTCTCAATCATCTCATCTTGCTTATATTGTAGCAACTTTGGATGGTACCGCTTCCATGGCTTAGTAATTTAATTCGCTGTATCTCATTAGTTTCAGCACTCTTTATTTGTTAACTTCATGATCTCCTAATTTGAGGCGATTTCCCAACAATAAAATATCACCTCAACTTGAGGCATTCGAATAATCATTACTCATATTAAACTTGGCAGATCCTATCCATTCCGCCATAATGATTTAGGGCTTATCATCCAGTCATATCAGAATCATGACATGTTGAGTATAATAAAATCAATTCAAGTAAACTGGGTTTTCCTTGGCACGGTGTTAGAAGGTGTAGACAGTATCCTCAATGATGGTACTGGGGGGTGATGGCCTTGTATATATCAGACAACCCATTTCCAAAATGGGACTAGGGTCTTTCACGACTAAAAATGCGTTTTATAACGGCGTTGCCATATACAACTGAACCATATTTAGCACCTTATGGCTCAGATATGGACCCCATTTCTGTCTATCAAATCACTTTAGAGAACCCACACTTAGCCACCACAATGATTTGCGGAACCCATGAGGGGGAGAAGGAGTTACAATTACAATATAAAAACGTTTTTGCAGTTGCTGAAGATATGGTGGGATATGTGGCTTCAGTAGTAAGAGTGGCCAAATATCCCTCTCCTTTCTTTGATGCAGAAATGTATCCTGGGGTTAGGATAGAACCTGAGGAAGAGCATGGTAGTGGAGTGTTGACGCTGTTTGCTATGAATAAAGATCACTCAGAATAATTTTTGTTAACTGCTACCCTTTCATCACCTTCAGATAAAACTAGCACTACTATCTTGGTGGATACTGAAGCCTCAGAGAATTTCATTGACTAAGACAAAGCCGACTACCTTGAGCTGAGTTACTTGCCAGGTGGTATGGTTAGGGGAGGGGCTTCTCAAGGTATTCCCACCCTGAAGGTACTAGGGTTAGTTGGTTATCAAGTGGACAAGTAACTTTTATCAGACCATTTTCAAGCCATCAAAAACCTTTTATACCCCATTATCTTGGGGGTGGAATGGTGGAGAAAGTTTGACATAAAAACCACCTTGAGGGGTAATACCCTATCCCTGACATTTTGAAGAATGGTCGTACATTAGTTGTTCCTTTGTCTGAGGCTAACTTCTAGTGCAATTTGCCCCATTGGCCCAATATCCACACCCTCAATCTCGCTCCATTGTTGAAGCCCTCTCTGGAGGTATTTTTACCTTCTTGTTTTAAAGGCTGGAATCTTCATTAGATGCGGCTTCAGCCAATGAATTACCTGCTCATTCAGAGTTTGATTGTGAGTTCAAGCTCATTATTGATCTGGTGCACATATATTCCCTGACTTACCCTTTGACTGTACGGGAGAAAGAATCATTAGATGTGTAATTAAGGAGCAGTTAGCCAAGGGCGCGATTTTTCAGCGTATCTACTAGTATGCTCCCCACTTCTCTTTGTGGAGAAAGCTGATGGAACTTTACGCCCTTGCATAGATTATGGGAACCTAAACAATGTCACTGTACCAGATCTCCATCCCATCCCCTTGGATGCATAGATTGCCCGCTATGTGGAGAAGGCTAAAGTCTTTTCCAAACTGGATTGCCTCAATGCATTCAATCAGATCTGGATTAAGAGGGAAAAGGAGTGGTTAACTGCATTCCGTACCAGAAAAGGGATTTTCCAGTTTTTGGTCATGCTTTTGGGCTTAAAAATTCCCCTGCCATCTTTCAACGCTGGATTGATGCAGCTTTGGGGGACCTGTTGGGGTATGCGCAGTTGCCTACATGGACGATATTCTGGTTTTTTCGCCTGATCATTAGTCACATGCAGTACACCTTTAGCAAGTTGTGAAGAGGTTAAAGGCATCCCGCCTCACGCTGAAGATCAGCAAGTTTGAATTTTTTAAGTCCTAAGTCACTTTTTTGGGCAACGTCAAGTTTTACCAAGGGCATATGATAACTCCAAACAATGAGAAGGCAATTTGTGAGTGGCTCACCCACACTTCAGTCAAGGAATTGAGGAGTTTTTTGGGGACATGTACGTTCCTCAAGAAGTTCATGCAAAATCTTTCTAAGGTGACAGCGCCCTTGTATAAGGCTATTGGTGCAAAAGTGCTTCAGTGGTCCCCCACTTTGGAGGATGCTTTCCAAGCAGTGAAATGCACCCTATTATCCACAACTGTTATTCGCCATGTCGACCCTTCCAAGGAGTTTATTATGTCAACTGATGCCTCCAACTTCTCCATAGCGGCCGCCTTGTTACAAGTAGGCGAAGATGGGATAGAGCATCTGGGAGGATATTTTTCTAAGAAGAATCTTTGCTTGAGTTAAACTACGCTATTTACAACAAAGAGTTACTAGCAGTGGTGGAGGCGCTGACTTATGGCGTCATCACTTGCATGGTTCTTCCTAATCTTTCTGTGTACGTACAGATCATCATGCCTTACTGTACTACCATGCTCCTCATCTCTTAACTCCACGGCAGACCTGTTGGCATGAGACCCTTGCTCAATTTGCATTTTCTTATGAGTTCATTAAGGGCAAGGAGAATGGGTTGGTGGATGCTTTGAGCTGCAACCCTGCATTATCTCCTGATCCAAAGGAGGTAGAGATTCATAATACCCAGTTGATGATCCCAACAGGTAAGATTACATCTCAACTTCCCTCTTCCATGGCCAAAAGGCCAGAGCTTGCACCTCTGGAAGATGCGGAGGGATACAGTATGTTCAGAAAGGTAGTCCTTTCTCAGCCATTATCAGCCAAATATACTATGGTACTTGCTAAGAGCGCGCTGAATCAGGAGGATCTAACCAGGGGTTATCATGTAAAGGATGAGATGGTGTGGTTCCAGGGGTGCCTATGGGTTCCTTCTGGACCACTGCGCCTGGAAATCACCCAGGACCATAATGATGGAATCACCATTGGTCATCCTGGGAAAGCAAAGATCTTGGAGTTAATTCAACGCACCTACAATTGGAAAGGCTTACCTGCTCAGGCGGGAAAGTATTGTAAAGAGGCCTGATCTTTAATCAAATGAAACCAAATAATCAACATTTAGCGGGGTTATTGGTACAAGTTCAAAAGGCTGAAGGGCCCTGGACTTCCCTATTGGTGGATTTTATTGTGGAATTATCTGTTTCCGATGGCTATAATGCCATCATGGTGGTGGTGGACCGTTTTATGAAGTTTACCACTTTATTCCTTGCATAACGACAATATCCGCTGCTGAGATGGCCAGGCTCTTCATCACACATGTGTTTGCGCTTCATGAGGTCCCCCAAGAAATTATTAGTGATTGGGTACCACAGTTTACCTCCATCTTTTGGGAAGAGTTGTGTAAGACTCTTCAGATTTGCCCTGCCATTCAACTGCCTACCACCCCCAATCAGATGGGCAAACTGAATGAGTGAACCAGTGCTTGGAACAGTTCCTGCGGTGTTACACTGCAGCAGATTATTCAGATTGGGTTCCTCACCTTCCTATGGCCCATTTTAGCTACAACAACACTTGCATTCTTTGATTGGTTGTCTCCCATTTTTCACCAACCATGGTTTTAACCCCGCCTTTAACATGGAACCCAGCTGTGGATTTAAAGTTGAAGAGTTGGTGGATTTTGCCAAGGCTATCAAGAAAGTACACCAAGGGGTTTCCACAAGTTTGGAGGCAGCACTGCAAGTATATAAGGAGAACGCTGATGGTAAGTGACAAGTGGGTCCAGCGTACAAAGAAGGGGATCTCGTGATGCTTGATGCCCATAAAATCCCTATCAAGCAGCCATGCAAAAAGCTGGGACCAAAGAGGATTGGCCCTTACCGCATTGTTAGAAAAGTGGGCCACGCCTCATACCAGTTGGATCTTCCCTCTTCATTTATGATTTTTTCTGTCTTTCATGAAAGCAAATTGACGTTGTTTGAGGACCCCCAAAAGAGACTCCTGAGGTTTATCTCGTGGATGGGGTGCCAGAGTGGGAAGTGGAGGAAAAAGTAGCCTCCCGCAGAGTAAAGAGAAGACTTGAGTACCTGGTATCTTGGAAGGGATTCAATGCAGCGGAGAACAGTTGGATACAATCACATGACTGTGCACATTCCCAGGACCTGATCAACGCTTTTCACAAGCGTTTTCCCCAGGCCACTAGATCTCAGTCAAAGCAAACCGTTGCCACAATGAAGTTGGCCCCAGCCCACAAGAACCTTTCTCTGGAGCAAGCTCCTGGAGGGGGGTTGAGCCCCAAAAGGAGAAGATGGTATTGTCATGGTTAGAAAATAACAGCATAATTGGGACCAATGTTAAAGAAAAAGCAACATGTTGGGAGGCCAAGAAGGTGAAGTTGGAAGGCCTCCCTGACCTCAAGCATACCATAGATCAACTCTGGGTCAAGGCAAAGTATGCTCAGGTTGGTCCCAAGGATGCAAGTGAAGTTTGACCCTGTATAACAGCAGGTGCATTAAAACAAACTAGCTTTGTGGTGAACAAAGATGGTTTGCTTCAGTTTTTAGGTGAACGGTGACTCAAAACCCATTCAGTTTTAAAATTTCCAGCTTGGGTCAGCTGCTTCTACAATCAGTTACCTGAATTCAGTTGATTACCAAGTAAAGTGTATTGCCAAATGGAAGCGTGCACCTATTGGTGCGCCTTGGCTTAGACCCACTTCCTTCAATTGATTGTTTTTCCAAAATCCCTTATTTCTCATGTTGAGACAAATCTTTCCCATTGTTCAACTTCTCCCTTATAATAAAACCCCTTCAATAGTACACCATTTTTATGATTATGTTATTTGGATGATCCTATGTGTGGACCTCTTTAAAGAGGTCTTGCACTACATTAACCATTTAATTTTAACTATGATAAAACTATCCGCCCATACACCGTTGGGCCGCCCAGGTTCCCTCCAACCTAAGACGCCTATACCTTACTACTCCGTGCAACGCGTTGCTCCTGTTTGGTTACTCACTCTAATGATAACACTCCTTGACCTAAGTTATTATTGCTTAAGCACCCTCTGCTGGGCTCTAGTAACTTTTTTACTAATGAATAGTTTCCTGGCGTGGCCCTGTTCACAATGCACTACCACGCTGGGAACAGGAGAGTTATAGACTCTCTCCTTACATGCACTACATTAATCTGTTCCTTTAAATTCTTGCATTAAACAGCAAATTGTCCTTTTCCTCCACACTGAAAACAGCGTTTATCTTATCAATCCACTTGAACTCCTCAGGCTTATTTCCTATCATGTTTCAATTATTGGAATCCTTAGTGCTCTGTACCCTTTGTAGGATTCAATATTTCACACTGGACTTGATTTGAAACTTCTATTAGGGGCATCAAATGTAGCTCCTAATATCTTTAAATGATCCACCATCTGTAAGGTGGTAATCTAAGTTGCAAACATGGAAAACATCATTTGATGTAGATTGTGGTAGGGCTGAAGGGCTACTTGCAATGTGATTTGTGCATCAAAATCATCCAGTACTTTTGCTCCAACCAAAATCTGCAATTCTTGGTAAATTGATTGGTGAAACTCACTAAGGATTCATTCTTCTGGAATTGGATTCCCATGAATTCCTGCTTGCGCTTTGACATACATGTGGGACTTCCAAATTCTTTCATAATGGCCGCCTTGGCCTCCAAATATGACCAGCTGTCCCCCTCTAGATGGGGTAACACTAAGTTCTGACAATCAGTGTCCAAACAGTTCATCACTGTCAAAGCTTTTTGATGATTGACATACTGAACATTATCATGTCAAACAATCAGAAAAATGCAGGGGCGTTATCCTGATGGAATGTAAGTAATTTTTGCATATCTCTAAATTCTTTCAAAGTTTCTCTAGCCACCACTCTTAGTTTGGCTACTTGTCTGACTTGAGGAGTATTTTCAAGTCATCTTCAAAATGGCTGCAAATGCAGTTGGCATATTTTGTGGTATATATGTCTTCTTAACTAGAGTTCTTGAGGTCCTTTCTTTGGCACCAATCACCACATAGGGTTCAATTCACATTTATGAGTCTTCAACTCTTTGAATTGTTTTTTAAACGCTCTGTATCTGTGCTGAATGCCTGTAATCAAATGTGATCTGCTTTACATTCAGTTTCCAATCATAAACTTTTTAAACTAGATCTTTTCCATTTTCTTTAATGACATTACTTTCCCTAGCAACTTATTGCCAAAGTAGAGACATCTTTGATTACATTCTTGATCTTGGTAACTCTCTCCTCCAAGTCAGTGATTTTTCAATGATTGGTAGAATTCAAGGCAATTTTGGTGACAGTTGCCAACTCCATCTAGAGTTTTCTTAACTCATCATTGTACAACATCTTGTACTGGTATATACTACTCAACTACCCCTGTAGTGAGCACCAATTGTTAAAATCCTAGATTCTTCATTAAATAATAGTTCCTAGGATGGTTAACTGCACAGGTTTGGTATGTGCACACTTTGCGTTGTCTAATAATATATGATATTTAACAATAGTAGTATGAAGACTATTATCCATAGTTGAATAGATAACCAATTATAGACCAACGCTCAACTTGTATTCCTCCTCAAAATACTCTTGATGTCTTAGTAAGGATTTATACCCTTACCCACCTAACTTGATCCACACTCAGATCCCTAGTTTAGAGCCTTTCCTCTGGTGACACAAAGTCAACATAAAGTTCCATCTAAGCTCAGCTTCTCTTCTCAGGATCTCAATACTTACTCTTTATCCTACTAGAGTCCCCAATTAAAGCACACAAGCAATAATTTTCTGAAGATGAGTAAAATAAAAGTAATAATGAATTCAGCTATTTTTCTTCTTTTTATTCTGAACTATCATGGAAATTTATAGAGTGAATTTGTTTCCAACCCTTTGTTGGCACCTCAGCCATGAAACAACAGCCATTGCCATTAAATTTCTCTTTGTTTTCTCACCAGAGATGGTCTTCTCCATCTGGTTAGGATTTCTTTATTGGACATCCTCAAGACCTAAAATGAAAAGAGTCATAAAACATGTCCCTAACATTTTCCACTTAATCCTAGTAAACCAACCATATCTGGTAATTAACCTTCTTAGGTAATGGGACTTGTTACTCATTATAGCAAGTTATGAACTAACTGATTAATTTTCTAGTTGCAGGTGGCATCACTCATCATGCAAATTGCTCCTTAAATTCCCAGTCAGTCAGTTATGAAACCTGACTAATTCCAAATGGTACACTTGATGTTTAATCATTGATCAACTATTGGATGCCACCATTTTATTGCAACTCTGCCTGACAAAATCTTAAGCATTCACCCAGATCAATCCCCAATGGATCTGACCCTGTAAAATTTCCTAAAATCCCCTGAATATTATTAACCTAAAATTGTTGTTAACCAATATTTAATTCATTTGTCATAAAGAATTATCCCCTAGCAAACATGGTAATCTAGATGGCTGAAAATTTGAAAAAAAATCCCAACAATTCCAAATCTAAATAAATCATTAGAGGAATCCATCTGGTTAAAATTCTGACAGATGCCCACCACTGTCACACTGAAAGTGACCTCTTACTGATGCCACCTTCATGCAAACCCCCTGATCTGCTGCATAAAATCACATGTGGTGAGATAAGGAAGAAAGGGGGCAACTTTGAGGGTATGTCATCACCCACCTCTCATCAACCACTTGGGCTAAATCACCCTGTGTCACAATATGTATGGCTGCCTTCTTTACCCCCCTCTTCATGCAAAATAGAAACTCCTCGTTGCTGAGGTGCAGGGGGTGCCCCTGAACTTACAGTTCCAAAGCTATGGGCATTATTAGTCACTCCTTGGGTATCATTATATTTTTTATTGTTAGATCCTAGAGATAACCAGAATATCTTCAGAGTATTCTAAGGGATCCTGGACAACTTAGTTTGTAATACAATTGACATTGTTTGAGTTAGATAAATATCATTATAAAAATGATGTTTTGCTGCATTATAATATCTACTATGATTAATTTTCAATAAAGCAGCAATATTATGCTAATCTATAGAATTATTAGTTATTTGGGTTTTAGCTAGTGAGATAATGGATGCTAATCAATAGCCTTCATAATAACCAATTACATAAAATATAGTGTAATAATTTTTGAGTAGATCCTTTATGATTGGTCAATAACAAAGTCTCAAATTATATATAATATATCATCTACCCTCTATATAACTTTTAAGTTATTTAGCCTTTTAAATAAGGCTAAATGATATATGGGCAGAGGACTAATTATAATCTTTTTTAGCCTGGGTCTAAATAATCTCAAGCCTAAACTTTTTAGAATGTGCACTTAGCTCCTTTTAAGATTAAAGTCCTATGTAAGACCCATGTAGTAGAAGCCTACCTACTATATATAACCTTCCCCTCTACTGCTTCTTTAAAGGATGGATTTCTAATAAGTATTTATTTTGATAGGGTGAAGGCCCAGCAATCAATAAATTATAGCTCAAATTATAGCTTTTTCCAAAGACATGTGTTATAAATTATTTGAAATGTATAGCTCTAACTAAATAAACTTCTGATTTTAATTTTCACATTTCAAGCTGATGGCTGCCAAGGGGGTGTGGCATAGTCAGGATGGGTGTCCCACTATCACCCCTCACGATGCAGATTCCAATCCTATTATGGCAGAAATTGTATTTCTTTGCCAAGAGGATATCAGTACATATGGATTTGCGCACCATGCCTCAGTCCAACCAAATGAATTAGTGAAGTTAGATCATACAATCCCAGCCTATCAGAACACACAGCGGAAGGTTTTATCCCCAGTACTTGGGTTTTGTCCTCCACTCCTATTTTCTCACTCCCTACCCCTTATCTCCTCTATTGGTATGGTATATTTGTCCCAAGGTCAGCCCACCTCAAATAAAATTAAAACTGATGGCTGCCAAGGTGGACTCAAATTTATAATTAGCCAATGGGCAAAGTTCATTGGGCAGTTTCAACTTCGATGCCCCTTTCATTAAACTTTATAGCACTTTTTAAACTATAGTTGAAATTGGAACCCAGAAGGCCGTTAAGGGATGAAGCTAATTCATAGCTGGAGTAATCTCGTGGCAAAGTTCAAGCACTATGTTATAGGAACAAGATGGGTAAGTTAATTGGAAGCGTAACTATCAACATGGTTGATTTAAAAATTTTAATTGAGTTGGGTAGCCATTTATCTATTCAGTAAGTTATGGATCCAAAGTTGAATCGGTTAACTTTAACGAACGGAGCAATTAATTTGGGATCGGTTAATTTAGGAGAAAACCGAGGGAGCGAGATGAGTTTGAGGAAGGAAGGTCAGGTCTTGGCATGATTTTATCGAGAGCTTTAGTGAGAGGAGGCAAGGTAGTAAGATTATAATTTGCTGGACGTGGGGAAAGATCGATGCTTGAGCTTCTAGATTTCAACTGGCATATGGCTGGAAAATTAAGGCTTCTTATTGATGGCAGGGGAGATAGAGTACAGGTGAATGGGTTACGATGGGGTGATATGGGAAGAGGGATCTTGTCTTCGGCGTCGAGGTAAGCCTCCGATGAGATTACGATATGGTTGTGTTTCATCATCTTGCCACTTCGAAACTCCCACCGTTCATGATCTCGGCGGTAGAGAATGATACGCCACTCGCAGTTGCATCGTTCAGAATTACGGCTCCTTTTCTTAGATAGCTCACGGTTTGGTTCAGGGAGACCCTCACGAGAACAGACGATGTAAATGGTAGTGGTCTTCGAAGTACGGATACGAACCCCAAACCCGCATAGACGTGCCAAGTTCTGGCAGTATATGATGGCCTTCTTGCTTGAGCCAAACACCTTGTTGAAGATGGTATTGAATCGATCCATCAATACTTAGATCCAAGCCCATTTGACCTTATAGTCATCCTCAATCTATCCCACCCAATCACCATCCAATCCCAAATAAACCAATCTAGCTTTCGATCGCAAAAACGTATCTTGGGACCCTTGCCCGATAGAACCTGATTTGAAACGCAAATCGATTTTCGATAGAGCGCTTTGTGAATCGACGGTTTTAATTCGGACCAATAGATTGTTGATGTAAAGTCAATAAAAACCTCCACCATTTAATTGTGAGATTCGATCGATGCCGATCTCGATCGATTTACCGTTCCAACGGAACCTTGGAAGGTGCGAATTGTAACTTCAACAATAATAACGAGAAGCGTAGAATCACCTATCATATCTTTTATGAAGCTGATTGTCTAGGTGGCTTCAAACAGGACAGGATATGCTATCCTGGGCTATCAAATTCCACTTAGGATATTGCTCTTAGTCAAGTTTAGCCATCCCAAATACACTAACGTTCTCCCAATCCCTAACCTGCCATTGCAATACTTTATCGAATGGTGCCTAACTCCAGCGAGTTCGATTCCTTCACCTGCAACTCACAGTGCCTCGTCTTTAATCCTCCTAATCGTGCACCAATAATTAAGTTATGGGTTGGACATTACGTAATATTCTAAATCGAACCGATTCGTTAACTAGCAAAAGGAGAAAATATGCCATTTCATATTTAGACTAAAGCTCGATGACCTTAATTCCGAACTGATACAAGACTAATGATAGGAAATAAAGCTTCTACCGAGAATTGCAGATGAAACTACTAAGAGAATAACTTGAATCGCCCCACCAGTAGATATTGAAACCGAGCCAAATTAACAATATAATTCATTATGCCCAACTGATATTTATGAGTGCAGATTTTAAGCTTACAGATCATTATCCCTCTTTATCTCGAATTTACTATAGTTAGATCGATTACAAACCGCTTGCAACGAAACGGGGATACAGAAATATCTACACTTGCATACAGGCAGCCTGAACTGTAAAAGCTGATGTAAACTTTGATCATATCTAAAGATCAACAATTGAGATTTCAGAGAACATTTTATTTTTGTCTGGGTAAATCTATTAAAATAGTTTTCGTTTACTATCCTAACTTGTTATTGATAATCTTATCAAATTTAAGCTAAAAAGTTTTCAATTATATTTTTATTATAATATATTTTACTTTTTTGTTGCTAACTAGCTCTCAGCTCAGTCATTAATCCTGCCGTGATACGTTGGCATGAGGGATTTACTCCTCATTTTGAGCTAATCTGCTAAACTACTTATGCATCTGGTCCTTCGCTTGTAGATTCCTTTAACTTTTACTAATAGTACCATATCTTATTGTATTTATTAGATCTCTACTCCTATGCGTTTATGCAAATCATATTGTTAATTTTAATACCTCAAATACCTTATTTATTGACTATCCTTACTAATGCCTCTAGCTATTCTCACATCATTCAACAATAAATAGGTACTGTGACCTATTAGGGATTTTTAATGTTTAGCTATTAATAGATTTAAAGGTTTGACTTAAAATAACAATAAACTGTTATTGAATATTTGCTAGATTTTATTTAAAATTTTTATTTTATTTTTAAGTTGACTTTCTATTCACTTGTGAGAGGGTGTCTATGAAAAAGGTGCACATTTTTTAAGCGCCATGTTTTTTACTACCCCTTATTGTACGGTTATGACTTGCCTCTAACCATTCTACTTACATTCTAATACTTTTCTACGTTAAGTCAGTAGCCGTTTTTTGAAATTAAGGTTGGCAAGCTCAACTTCGCTCCGCTTTGGCTTGCGACAAAGCGCTAAAAAGTTATCAAAAATGTAGTTTTGCCAGCTTTCGTTGCTTGTTTGCTGTAGACAACTATCTTATCAATTATCCCCAAGTTTTGGTATCAATACAAAAGGCTCTGATTTGCTGCCAAGCTTGCCTATAGAACTGCACTAGATTTAAAGTATCAATAGCATCGGGCCAAGCTTCTGCTTAACTTTATTAAGCTTTTTAGTAAAGCTGCACGACTTTATCGTTGGTCGCTTCCGTGATTTGTATCAGATATCTAGGCAGCCATTTTTGGAAGCAAATTGAACCTTGCCATGAGAATATATACCATTTCTCTCTCAATTTCAATATTTTATTATTCAATTTTAACATTTTACAAATCAATTTCAACATTTTATTATTCAATTTCAACATTTTTTAGGACATGGCATAACATAAATTTTAGATTTACTTATAACCTATAAATAAAAAGATGAAGTCACATTTATTTTCTGGTAAAGTTTTCTTATTAATTATATGATTGTAAAAGCCATGATACTATTTTGGAATTAATTAAAGTGATGACAAATAAAGATTGACACAATCTTAATGTTAATAAGCACTAAACATTTAATAAAATTTATTGATGTACATAAGGTAGTTCTGCAGCACAATTAGTAATATTTCTAAAAATCAGTCTAAAATAACCTGCGCTATCTTCCTCTGTTACAGTTGCAGTTTCTTCAATTATCAACTCTGATAAAAGACTAGATTCCCCACCTCTCAGTCTCGATCTAACGCCATATTTTATTTTTGAAAAGGCATTTTCTATTGGATTTAGCATATAGGAATATGGAGAAAGGAATTTAAAGTCATAATTAAATATAGCAACAATTCTTTCAATGTCAGCTCTTTGGTGTATTCTAGCATTATTTAGTATGAGACACATTCCTCACAAGCATTTTTTATTGTAAAGATAAGAACAAAGATCATTAAGGTATTCTGCAAATAAATCACCATTTACCGTTGAATTAGCAATGGTTTTACAATATTAAAGGCCATCAATTGTCATACTAGCTATTAAAGACACTGATCTTCCTCTAATGACAGGAACAGTCACAATGGTGCGAGTTCCTATTCTTGATCTTCCTTGCATCCACTTTAAATGTAAATTGAAGGAAGATTTGTCAATAAAGACTGCTTTTGAATAATTTCTATTAAAGTAATTGTTAAACCATAGGGCATATTCTTTTCTTACAACAATAGTGTGGGGAAGGTTAACTCTATCTAATTCATGATGAGTTAGTTTTAAAGTTATTTGCAGTTCTTGCAAGCACCAATCAATACTTGAGATTAAAATCATAAAATTCTCCTCTTCAGCTTCTAATTTCTCTTTAATCTCCTTTAATATAATCTGAGGATTATAAGTAATCAGATTTTGAATTTTGTTCACTTAAATTTTAGTAAGAGTACTTCTCACGCTTCCTCCTTTGGCTTTTTTATCAGTGATGTCATTATTTTTATACACTGAAGAAATTGTTTGGGTGGTATTATAGTTGATCCCTAATATTTCCGCTCCTTCCTTTACGGTCTTACCGTGCTTGTGGACTAAACATACTAGGCTTTTTTGTTTAGTATTATTAACTTAGTCATAATGCATCCTTTTTACAATAATAATGTTTTCTTCGCTTTCATTTTCATAATCACTGATGGAAGATATGTGGGTAGATTACTTTATAAAATTTGATTGAATAATAATTTTAAGCTTTTTATATTTATCTTCAAAAAATTATTAAAAAAACCTTTTCTAATTATTGTTGAAATTGAATAATAAAATGTTGAAATTGATTTGTAAAATGTTGAAGTTTTGATTTGTAAAATATTGAAATTGAATAATAAAATATTGAAATTGAGAGAGAAATGGTATATAACTGTGAGATTTCATTTTGCCTTTAAGGGTTGCAGCCAAGACTTATTAATTGAGGTTTAGGTGCTTTAAGCATATACTTATGCATTGCTATATGTCCAGCTGAGCTTGTTTACACTTACCTGATCACTATATATCAGTCTTTTTGAGATTATTAAATAGATTGAGCATGGGTTTTGAGGTAACTGCAGGATGTTTTAATTTATATTGAAATTGTTTAAATTATCTCATTAATTAGAATGGTTTCTTGCAAACCATGTTTAAAACTTATAAACTATTGTAAGTATAGTATTGTTGTTAGTTTTGTCCAATAAGTATAGAGTGATATATCAATAAAGTGGTATATCAAGTCTGTGCATCCCATGTAAATTCCTGGACCTAGTATAATTAACAAGCTATATATAAAATCATATAAAGATGTTACTACAGGGTGACATGCATATGAAAGCTTAAATGGCAAGTTTGCTCCTGTGAATTAATGAGCATTCTAGCTAATTAGT
Source organism: Massospora cicadina (assembly GCA_022478985.1). Taxonomy (NCBI): domain Eukaryota; kingdom Fungi; phylum Entomophthoromycota; class Entomophthoromycetes; order Entomophthorales; family Entomophthoraceae; genus Massospora; species Massospora cicadina. Next base: position 26,374 of record JAKSZP010017637.1, read on the forward strand.
CCACCAGGAAATCACTTATAGAATGTACAGTTAAAATAGAAAGCTGAATTCTTTACTTACCATGCTAATCAGGTTATTGATAGCTGATAAATTAGACAGATAGAAGGCTTGATAAAGCTACAAATTTATATGAATTTTATACTTAATTAAAATCCAAAGATTTGTTTACCACAAAATTTCTGTTTCTGCAGAATAGTGCCCAATTATCACTGAATTTAGTGTTGGTAATGCCTTGTTGGTACACTTCCTTTCATTGGCCAACTATACCAATTAAAGTTTATTTTGTGTACAAAAGCTAGATACTACTCAATTACTGATCACTTTTGCATAAGTGCAATAGCTGCAGTTTTAATATATGCTCTTCTACCATCAAGTAATCTACTACTGCAAAACATCTGCAATATGAGAGTTGCTAGCTTCTAAAGAAAAATTGAATATAAAGTAAGTTAGGCCAAACAGAATATTTGGAGTGCTGCAAAGTTGCACTAAGGAGTCTTATTGTTGATTATCAACTATAAGATCAACCCTTTGTTTCCATCTGCCTAATGAATGGGGCTTTTTTGTACCATTACTATCTCTTGCCATATCTAAAATAGTATCAAATTTATATTGGTTCATCAGTGCGCTAATTTACTTAAGGTTAGCCTTAGGCTACCTAACTAATAAAATGGGAGTAGATAGTCAAAACAAAAATATAAAATGGTGCGCAGGGGTATATCAGCAGCAACTAGTCTTTGTATGGCAGATTGTTATAAAGTAGAGCAAAAATATGCTGCCACATTAATAATTTGTTATATATCTCTGCTTTATATTGTAAACTTATCATAGCCAGCATGATTGAGTAATATTTGCGATATGTGAGACAAAGTTTTAAACAGATATAGAGGCCAACCTACTTATTCTTTATAATTTGTTTAGTCAATCCAAGCATCTACAGCTAAAACTTTTAAGTTTGTATGATTATTAAAGTTTTAATGCTCATAAAGTTTATTTGATATTAGTTTCCATATATCTATTTCGTTTTAGAGTGGAATATATAAAAATTTCTGTAGATATTTTTACTATCATTAAACTTCTTAAACCTAGTTGATTAGTCTAACAAAAGTCATGATGTCATTTAAAATTTAATGGTTTAGCTTTCTCTGTTAAAGATTATCCTAAATTTAAGACTTTATAGATACTCTCACATATTAGCCTTATTATAACCCTATGGCTTCTTTAGTAAAATATAATGTCCTCATACTTTTAAGTGGAAATCATAGTTACTCTAAGATGTTATTATTTCAAAGTATGACATTTTAAGAAAAATTATAGTTGCAATAAAGTAAGATAGTTAAAGCCATGATAATTTCAAGAAAAGATAAAATTTATAACAAAGTAAGCAGTAAATTTTATATAAGGATTGTGATGGTGTGATCTATATAATTGAGTTAAAAGTAAAAGCTGAAAATACTATAAATATGAATGATTAACTTTAAAGGCAAAGTAGACAGCTAAAAACTTAAGCAAATTGTCTGTTATTTAAAGTTAGAGAAACATTTTCTTAATGTATTTAAAATTATAATTGTTTAATCTCCATTATCAGTTTTGGTTATAATTCTGAAGGGTAAGCTTTAAAAGCATTAAAAACTTAAATGTAAACTTAAATTTTGGAAAGCCCTATCAAATTGCATGGTATAATCATAAGTGCAAACATAAACAGATTAGTAGAGTTTATAAAAACTATATATTGGGTAACTTAATTGATAGATTATCTAAAAAATGTAAACATTAAAAATTCATCTTGGTATAATCTAGAATGTCTGTCAGATATCCAATATCCATTTTTTATGAAGAATGTCTAGGAGCAAATTATCTTAAAATTCTATTCTGCAGTTTACTTATTGAAGATACCTTATTAGATGATTTAGTAATCTTTTCAAAGGACCACATGTATTATATTAGTATGTGAATCAACCTTTGATAAAGCTCCACTTGTCATAAAAGGTAGTTTCTTGAATTGACCAACCTCTATATAAATCATTTAGAACCTGTTATTTTCAGTTTTAACTTGAGGAATTTCTTTCTGAAAAAGTATAAAAAAGTTAGTAATCTAATGAAGATAAAAATTATTTGACTTTACATGCAAATAATATTCAGTTCTTCAAAATTATTGTCAAATTTTATGCAACTGCCTCTACAGCCCAGTATTATGACTCTACAGAGCTTATAAGGCAAAGACCTTTAGAGTAAAATGTTAAGTTAGCTTTGGGGCCTGAAAGTAGGCTCTCAGGTTTTAGCATTTTTTATCTCATTATATATCTTAAAAACTGTAACTTTGGCCTGAGAGGGCGAATGATGTAAGATTTTTTGCAATTAGTCCATAGAGTTGGGTTTTTGGTTGAAATTATAATGATAATCACTCCTTTATACCCCATAATTACTTTGATAGTTCTCTTTGTCTTAGCTAGCTTTATAATCTAATCCCATTTTTCTTCTTAATTCACTCTATCTTTGTATTTAAAAACATTGGATAATGATAGCAAGCTGGGCTGTGACATTTTTGGATAACCATGTGCTAAAAATTGGGAGTTAGCTATTCTTCTTGTGAGTAACAAATGTTATGATCCTGGGTTCTTCACCAATTGAAAGCTTCCAACTGTTAATTGCACAGGTTCAATATGTGCACAATTCACATTGTCTGATATTAGTTGATAGTTGATTGATAATAGTATGACAAATATTATATATAGTTGAATAGATAACTCATTATGGTCCAACGCTAAACCTGTACTTCTCCACAAAATACTGTTGATGTCAAATGTAGGAGCATCTTCCCTTAACCGCCTATCTTGATCCACTCTCAGATCCAGAAGTTTATGACCTTTTGTCTTGTGACATGGAATCTGCAGCAATTTTCATCCAAGTTCAGCTTCTCTTCTAAGAATCCTTAATCAATACTCTTTATATGATAAAGGAGTCCCAATTATTGAACAACAATAATTTCTTGAAGATGAATAGAACTTAAACCAATAATGAATTCTACTAAAACTTGACTCTTTTATTGATATGAATTATCAGGGAATTTGGCACCCAAACCTCAGTTGGCACCTCAACCATGAAGCAGCAGCTGTTGTCATTTAACTTCCCTTTGATGTCTCACCAGCAATGGTCTTCTCCATCTGGTTAGGATTCTTCATTGGAAATCCTCAAGACCTAAAATGGACATAGTCAGAATACATGTACCAAATGTTTTCCACTCAATCCCAGCAAACTAACCATAATTGGTGAGCAACCTGCTTAGGTAATGGTACTCTTTACCAATTATGGCAGGTTAACTTTCTTTCTGCTTGGTGTAACTTTCTGAGCAATTTATATGGTTAATAAAAAGTAAAAACTTAATCACTTGTTGTAGTTTCATTCCAATGTCATTGAATTCCCTGCCAGCTGCCCCAGTGTGGAGCAGCAGCATAACTCCCCCCACCATTTTCTGCCCGACAGGAAACCACGCTCATACTGGCTCACCCAGTCATACCAAACCCCTGAAATGATTTGTTCTCCCAAGGATCTCATCGCCCACCTCACTCAAACCCAAGTGGTGCCCCACTTCCCCTGGTGCTCCCTCAGAGCAACATGCGTTTTGGCCTTAGGGTCAAATATGGGAAACTTTTACCATAAATGACCAAGCCATTATCAAAATGGCCAGGTGGTGATGACACCTGCCTGCTTTATTGACTTCCATCCCTATAAGGGTATTTCAATCTTGGCTTTACCTGTGAAGCCAAAGCCACCACCGTGGCAATGGTGCCCCTGGTCTTCCAGGATACACCTCTCCCAACAACATGCACCTGGCTCCCAGCGGACACCACTTTGGTGGTTCAGTTTGCTGGTTTGCCTACCCACCTTCACCCTGATGTACTCCACCAGGAGCTGATGGAAGGTTTGGCAGCCTATGGCTCCAACCCCATCTTGCAATTTGTGGTCCCAAATGAGGCCACACGCCTCACTGGGCTTGGGCATATGCCATGATCTGCCCTGAAATGAACAAAATTGCCCTGTCAATTCCCCCTCGCGCTACTATTCCTCTGCCCCCAACCATCTGTTCTGGGCCCACGTTGAGGGTGGATGGATTATTTGTCCATCCTGTTTCAAGTTAGACCACTCAAAACGCAAGTACCCATATCTAGCAGTTTCTGACAGCGCTGATAGTTTGTCTGATGGCCACCAATCCGCCGCCCACCCCATGCCAATTCTGGAATGGGGTAAAATCCTACCTCCTCCTCCCCCAAAGCCTGTTGCTGCAGCTGCACCTGCAGCCACCAATCAACCCCCACCCTGCTCCAGTGCCACACATGATTCCTCAGAACAAGTGCAGGATTGGACCCCAGTTCAATAATATGCAACATCCAAAAAATCAACCAATCCTCAACCATATGCCAATTCCCCGATTTAATTTTTCCAGAACCCATGGGAGTTTTTGGATGAAATTGATGAATCAGGTAATATCATTGAAGAACCATCATTGCAAGTTGACATTCTGTAATGCAAAATGGGATGCAGAACTATCCCCTCATTTATATGCCCCAAAGCCAAATGCCAAACCATTCCACAGTGACCACCAGCTTGCAGTAGAAGCAGACACCACACCAGATTGCCGTCCCCTCCACAAAGCCGCCACCAAATCAGTGGCAGCGCTTGCAGGAGGAATTCCACTTCCTGTTATTCCCAAAAATCTTACTCTAAAAAGTAAGATTAACATGAAACAACTGCACAAAAATGTCACCAATGCTATCCAGAACGTGGTAACTGTAGCACAGGATCTGAAAGATAAGATTACCTGAACCAATATTGCAACATTTGTTAAACTACCAGACGTTCACATTAAATCCAAAAAAGCTTTAGCTGAATATATTACTGCCATTTTTATGGTTGAAAATTACTTGGAAGTACCAAACATCAGTGATATCAAACAACATACCGCTGATGCCTTGACGCCCTTGGTATCTGCCTTAGCACAAACCCTACTCTGGAAAGAGATAGCTGATGCCAAAGATGGGCCCCTGATCCTCCTCCCCTTCTGCCATGGAGGGATAAGTGGTCTCCGCTGCCCACCTGGTTGGATGTTTTGTTTGGTGTGATTCATTCAATCGCTCATCTGGACATTGTGTTTAAATCAATTAGTTACGTTATCTTTAGTTTAAGTTTTTAGTTTGGTAATTTATGTCTTCTGGTTGGATTACCTCAGTTAAAATAAAATACCCATTATAACAGGTTATGAACCAACAATTTGATTCACTAGTTGCAATTGGCATCACTCCCTTGCAACTTGATCTTTAAATTTCCAATTGGTTGGTGATGAAACCCAACTGATCCCAATCAGTACAAATGATAGTTTTTTATCAATCAACTATCAGATGCCCCTCATTTCATCAGCAACTCTGCCTGAAAATATATTAAGCACTCACCCAAATTGATTTCTGACAGATCTGAACCTTGCAAGTTACCTAAAATTCTCCAAACATTATTAGCCTGAAATTGGGATCAACCAATATCCAATTCAATCACTATCAGGAATTATTCCCTGGTGATCCACAGGTAATCAGGGAGGCTGGAAAAGGTGGGCAAAAATCCCAACATATCCCCCTCTTGACTAAATTACAGTGAGAATAGGATTGGGACAGAAGAATACCACCTTGGACACTAGGTTGAATATTTCTTGGTTCTGAGCAGAACACAGCCAATCTGCACTCAACGCTGCTCAGGACAACCTTTTGCATGTAGTTCTCTTCCTTTTCCTCCTCACTACCACCTCCTCAGAGCACAGCCCCATGACCCACTGTCATGCCAGGCTGTTTGATTTACTTGTGATGATGCTAGTCCCAGAAAGCTGTTTTACCCCTTGTCAGGGCATATGACCCATTGCCATATTCAGGATCTTTGTCTGTCAATATTGATTTCCTGATATTCCTCCTCATCCTTGACAGGAGGTCACGCTGTTGATGTTTATCTCATGGCACAATTAAGAATGCTCAATTATATTTGCTCTTGTTGTTTTCTCATAATAACTTTTTTGCTCATATCATTCTTTTATTTTAATTGAGGTGGGTTGACCCAGGGATGATACCGCACCAATAAAGGATGAAGGGGATTCAAATTAATGAAAAAGGAGGATAAAATCTGGAAAACCTCCATGCGCGGCATATGGTAGGCCAGGAACTTCATGGATCGCCTTTGCCATTTGTTATCTCAGTTCAGGGCATTGGTGTGCAACGCCAACACAATCATAATTGTCCCCTACCCAAAGTTCCAGTACTGGAATTGAACTCGGGGAGGCAGCAGTAGAGGTCCCTATTCTACCACTTGGGTATCCTCCCCTTTGCTTATATCATTATTAATTTTTTTTCTGAAGAGCTTATCTCATTAATTTTTAGATCAATTTCTCCAAATTTAGAGCTTAATTGATACCAAAGTGAACAATGTCAACTATTATAAAAAGTCTGAAATCCCCCTCTCACCCAGCTCATATGTCAAATTTGGAATCTTGGTACCAGCAACTGCTTGACAGCCTGTCTAATAAAGATTCTCAGCTCTTCCAATTGATGAGTCTATCTTCATGAAAAATTCTCTTCTATGGTCCCCCTAGGACTCATACTCCCAGTCAGGAACCCATAAGCAGTCCTTCTGCAGAACTACTGGAAATGGTATCCAGCCCCAACAAAACCAGAATAGCGACTGTCTTTAATAACTTGAGACCAATTCTCCCTCTGTCATTGATCCCCAAATTAGATTTCAATACTCCTGGATTTGGCTCCTTTTGCAGATAATCCTACTATCATTGTCAAAACTCCTGAGGCAATGCTATCCAATATTGATTAATTGTTCCTCGCCAGATCTGACTTGCTTCTAGAGTTCCTTTTCTGACTTGGAAAAGACTATAAATTATCTGTTCTTTCAACCAAACTGGCCATCAGAAATTGCGAGCATTTTTGAGCTCCCCTATGAAAAATTGAGGACCTGAGTGACTGAGTCTCTATCCATAGCTCTGAACCCCTCCACTCTTACAAACATCATAGATTGATATGTTGAAGCCTATGCCCTTTGTTTTGACAGCCAAGTTCTTTGAAGTTGGGCCATGAAGCTTCCAGCCTCTCTCAAATTCCATCGCTCATTACACTTTCTCATTCAAGGCTCATAGTTATCATCTTCAGGATGCCATATTCTCCTTGCATGACTATCTCATTTCTGGCGTGTCCCACTGGTACCTTCCCCTTATGGCTTTAATTGGGGCATAATTTTGCAACCCATGCCTAGTATCCCCTGCACAATGACGGCTCATATGTCCAATGTTCTTGATGAAGCCCATCAGCAAGCGCTCAAGACCAATCTTCCATCTACAGTACCATATTGAGATTACTTGGGTTTATTCACCAACTGCCGCTTCTTATTCTGTTGCTTCTCTCCCTAATCTGGGGTATTGCATTTGGATAGTACCAATATCTCTATCTCTCTTCCCCTCGTTGCATTCTCACAAAAATCAGCCTCTGCAAAACAAACTTGGCTTTGAGTAGGTATAGCCCTTGCTAGCATCCAATCTCATATAGATTTTGATGGTTTAGTTACCCCTACTGTTATACAACCTCTCTCCCCTAAGAGGTGACATAGGCGGAATCATACCTAAGTCAAGGATAACCATTAAAAAGTACAAAAAATATATGACTTTTATTATGTGCATTTTAAAGTTTTTTCTCATGAATTCTAATTAATCTTTTTTTTTTTTTATATGGACATGATATTCACTCAGTTTAGCGGTCCATCTTTTTTTTATTTATTCCCCCAAACTGGTTCCTAGGTATACTTTGACCTACCAGTTTTCTTGATTCAGAGGTCTTATTTTTAAAAATTAACCGTTTATTTTAGTTTAGCAGTCCCATTTTAGGACTTAAAATTTTTTTTAGGACATAATTATCCTAATGGTTCAGCGGTCCTTCAGGAACACACTTTTTATTTTTCCTTTGATCCACTGCCTAAATATTTAGCATGAGCCCAATTCACAATTCTTCCATCCAAGAGGTTCTTGTTGGAATAGGCGTCCATCGCCATCTTAGCAATAATCTCAAACAGACTTGACCACAATGCATCCAAATTGTTTCTTCTTCCAAAACCATGCATATCGCATTATGCAATCTTATCACCTATTCAGTAATCAGCTAGTGCCAGTTGGTTTTTTATCCATCATTTTGGCCTTGATTCTTTTCTTCAAGGTTGTATCAAATGCTTATAATTGCACCTCAATCAGGATATATAACAATTGGAGCAGTTACTGCTTGGCACTCATCCCTAATGTTAATTCAACCACTGAATATAGAATTGGCGGTAACACAGCCTTCATTCCATACAATAATTCAAATGACATTTTTTTCCTGTTGCTGTATGGTGACTGTTATATGTGATCATCACCAAACTGAAGTATGTTCCCCATTCAAAACTTAACCCTGCGACCAACTTCCTAAGTGTTGCAGCCAGCATTTTATTGACCCATTCTATCAGTCTGTTCAACTCTGCCTGGTAAAGTAGTGACATGGCTCCTTGGATCCCCATTATCTTGATCAACCTTGGGATCATGTGGGATGTGAAATATGTTCTATTGTTGTTTAACAAGACTTGTGGGCATCCATGGTGGTATACAACTTGATCTGAAATAAACCTTGTTGTGATTATAGCATCCACTTTCACCAGGGACTTTGTTTCAATCCATCTAGTCATATGGTCAGTTGCAACTATGATCTATTTAACTCCCACAGCGCTCATAGTTAATCATTTATCACATTGATGGACACTGTATGCCAGGCAAATCCAGGGCAGACCAGTCAATATTTGGTCATGTTCTTGTGAGGCTTGTGCAACTGGCACTCCACACAGAAAGCCAGATAATTGGCCACATCATAGTTTATAGACTCCTAGTAATATTAATGGCAAATGTGGTTGGACTTCTTCCTCAGGCCTCCATGCCCAATGACCTTATGTGCAGCTTGAACAATTGCCACTCATTCTGAAAGTCTTGGGATTAATAATCATTTTCCGTTATTTTGTCTTAACACTTGTCCATCCTTGGTCTTGGTGTTTTCCATCGCTTTCCAAAGTGTACCTTAATCTTTCAGGGCTCATTCTGATTTTAATATCGACCATCTTCTGGAACAGCTCATCTGCTTGTTGGTATACCAATTAACCATTGGTAATCTTGATAAGCCATATGCATTCTGATGAGAAGCTCCCTTTGGTAAACTATATCATAGCAATAAGCCTGAAGCTTCAATGCCCATCAGGCCAGTCGTCCTTCATTTCCCTTAAATCATGCAGCCAACACAGTGAGGAGTGGTCCGTCAGCATTTTAAAGTGCGTTCCATATATACATTAAAACTGTTTATAAGTGTAAATTACCGCAAGGCATTCATGATAAGCAACAGGGTAGTTCTGTTCTGCTGCTGATAGCATCTGGCTCACATAAGCTACTGGATTCTCATCCCCAAGCTCATCTACTTGACTTAGGATGGCACCAATTGCCATTAAAAAAGCATCAGTCTGTACTATAAATCTTTGATTGAAATCTAAATATTTCATTGTTGGAGAATCTAACAGATACTGGCATAACTCATCAAAAGAACTCTGAGCCTCTTCATTCCAAACAAATCCTTTCTTTGAATCCTTCATCAAATGAAAGAGGGGCTCAGCAATTCTTAAAAAATCTTATATAAATCTTTAGTAGTATATGACAATTCCAAAAAAAACTTGGACATCTTGGACACTTCTCAAGGTGGTCATCTGCTCTATGGCCCAAATCTTCTGGACTTGCAGCTGCAGCCACTAGAGTTGGTAACTAATCCCAGATTCCAATTTTTCTTGAAGAAGTAGCACTTTCTTGGCTTAATCTTCAGGTTAGCCGTGGACAGTCTCTTGAAGACTTCTTCCAAGTGGTGTAAATGGTAAGTAAAGGTCGACTGAACACATTTATATTTTTCCAAGTACACCAGACACATGGCAACTTCAAGTCATTTAATATGGCATCCATGGCCCTCTGAAATGTCGCAGGTGCATTACAATGACCTTTTGGCATCCTAGTTGGTTGTTACAGCCCCTGCGCGGTGATGATTGCGCATTTCTCCTGGTCTTCCATTGGCAAATTAATTTAAAAATATCACAATATCAGATCCATTGCAGAGAAATACTTTGCTTCTCCCAATCAATCTAATGCATTGATTCATAGTAGTAAATACAAATCCTTCTTCCTTATTTTATTCAACTTCTGATAATTGAGTACCACCTAAATTAGAGATGTCCTTCTTGTAAGTCAGGGAAATGTCCCCGTGTGTAGATCAGTTGCTCTTCCAGTTTTAATAAAAAGGGGCTGAAGTGGGTAACTGTACCCCTTGTCACCCAGGGCGACCTTGCCCACGTAGTAGATGAGAGCTGGGTAACAGCCCTCCCTCTTCAGATTCCTTCCCTGGTACCCTCAATTACCTTGGACAAACTTTTTTATTAAATCAAGGAAATCTGCGCTGATATCACTAAATCAAAGTTAAAGATTCTGAAACTGATGGGATTTAAGCCTGCCAATTGGGAAATGCATACTCAAAAAGGAACAGATGTTGAATTATTGGCCAGAATCATGGATGGTTTTAAATCAGTCACCCATATGATCGATGACACCAACCCCTCCTCAAAATTGTTGGGATGATCCACAATGTGCAGATGGTATCATCAGAAATCATTGTCGACAGTTTGAAACCCTTATCCAGCAAAATGGGAGTTGCAGCTTACAAAACTCATTTGGCCAAATGAATGGCCCAGCGACTGGGCAAGGGCGGGTTGGCCATCCCAAACCTGTTTTCAACCAATTGGGACTGCCCCTATGTGGGGTGGCCTTGGGGAATTCCTGTGGCTTGTCAGGCCAGATGCTGTCATGCTAACCAATGGAAATGCATTTGAGCTTTGGTTCAGGTGTTCAAGGTCAAACTGACAGCAACTTGGCCTGCCACCAAATCCTTTGATGTCAGTTCTATTTGAGATTATCTGCCCCATTCCCCAAAAAATTTCGTCAGGTTAGGTAAATTTGAGGGACCCAATCCCCGCTTGGATTCCTCACAATTGAACACTATTTAATCAGTTGCCTTGCACTGAAAAATTGTTGGTCGATTTACTTCCTTTATTTTTAATAAAAAATCCTTTCACCCAATTCTAGTTTGTATGTTGAAAAATAAACCACCCTTTCTGCCAGCATTCTAACATCCCTCAGGGTTTAAGGCCATATCCATCTGGTATTTCATTTTGTGTCTTTATAAGATTGTGGCTCATATGCAATTATTGGCGGAACTCCTTTCCAGTTTCATAACCGTCATACTAGCAGAAGTGCCTCTGGCATTCTAGTTTGCCATTTGGGTGCTTTGGCACCTAGGCTGGCAGGCCGGTCTAATTTTAACTTGCTGTTTACCTGACACTTCTTCTTCACAATCAGGATAGGGCTTGCCCAGGGACTCAACAATGGAACTAGAAGCCCGTGCTTCACTAGTTTGCTGATCTCTTCTTCCACTACCGCCTCATCAGCCTTTGACCATATCTTGTTCTCATCCTTTTTGGCAAATTTTCTCAGATGTCAACTTTGTGGATTACATTCCTCACGCATCCCAGATTGTGGTCATCTTGGGAGAATATTTCCTGATACTTTTTAAATGGTTCTACCACCTCCTCCACCTGTTTTTCCATCAGATCAGCGAGTTGCTCTCAATTGACCAGTATATTAATGCTCCCAGTAACCCCTGTTAGTAATCCCATCTCATCAAGGGTCCCAAAATCATGGAATTTCCTCAATTCCGCCGTCATGATCAGATGAACAAATGCAATGATCTGATTCTTCTCAATCTTCATCAGTTTTTCACTCAAATTCACCAGAAGAACTCAAATTTCTCCATGGCCTGGCATAGATATTCCAGGAGCCACCCATGGCCTTACTCTGGACTTCTTTCAGGGGCTATCAACTTCTCCATACAACAGCTTGGGTATCTCCAACATCAATCCTGTGCAACTATGATCTGCAATCCTGGCGGTATGGTCCTCACATTCTTGATTCGCAACAGAATTCCCCAACTTCAGGATCTCTGTCACAATTTCTCTTTGTTTTCACCCAACCAATTGGTAGCAAATTAAAGCAATGTCATCATTATATATCAGATTAGAGAATTTATTTCTCCTAGTTAGTGAAGTTTCCCTATCTCTCTGATAAACTAGAGGTAGCGTCTGACCCAATATGATCAATGTATTATCTTTAAAGTAACATTTAACTTTGTTTTTTTAGAAACTCAATCCCAATCAGAATATCATAGTTTTGGTTGGCCAAAACTATTGCTGGGCGGATACCACAAAAGATCCAAATAGGAGTGGTAAAGTGCTACATGCTCCACAGGAGATGGTTGTATTTGGCTTGGCGGTCTCAGATTCTTTCTTGTGCTCAAAATCAGGTGAGATTATCATTTTCTTCACCAGCTTGGTCAAGACAGTATTGATAGGATCTCCACTTTCAATTATCACCTGCACCTGTACTCAATTAACCAGTATATCAATATATGTACACTTAGAGTATTGTAAAATTGTATTTACTGAGTGTATAGTGGCATTATTCGCCAAATTGAGGGTTTATATAAAATTGCACCAATAGATCAGGACACAATTCCTTAATCATGCTAAAAGGGATAGACAGGTTTGCCTCATCTAATCTGACCTTAGCTGTAACAATCAAGTTCATCTTGATTTTTACATTTGACTTGAATTTGGATTTTCTAAAATGTGAGTTGAATCACTTTAAAAATACTCTTGGCTTGGTTGTTTTGGTGCTGGGTTGTGCCTTTCCTGAGTTGTAGATTAGGCTTGCATGACCCTAATCAATGATTAGGGTTAGGCCCTCGAAGGGTAGCCTTTATATGGCGTGCCTGTAAGTCCTGGGGACCAGCCCCTACAACTGGATAGGGAGCAGCATCCCTTTTGGACCAAAAGGGGGCCAAAGGCCCAAGTGGACCCCCTGTTGCAATTGAGCGAACTAGCGCATGTGGTTGATGAGCGCTGGGTGAATGCCCTTCCTCCTAGAGATAATCAGATCTCTCCCCTCCCCCCCTCCCCAACCCTGGTAAAATTAATAGAGGGGACCTGCCAGGAGATTATGCAGGCCAGGGGCCATGGGCGGGCCCCTGGGACCCCTTACTCAGCAGGGAAAACATACCAAAATTTTGAAGAAACAGTCAGTGCTAGTATCAGAACCCAGTCTTCATATTCTGGGCTAACAGAGCTGGTCTAGACTGGCTGGGTCTGAAAATAAAATAAGAACTCAATTAAGGTCCCAAACCAGGTTATAAGTGACTTGGACCAGTTGCCCCTACCCCCCAGGATGGATCTGGGAAGTCCGGATCTTGTAAACAATCAGATCAAAAGTTTGGACCAGGTTGCGGATGAATGAGCACCAAGGCCACAGCCCCTGGGACAAATCTGGGAAATCTGAACCATGCGAGCAGCCTGACTCAAATGGTCAAGGCCCAGATCGGTACCATCAACCTGGTCTGGCCCAAAAATTTTGGAAAAATCTGCAAAAGGTTTTTTGATTTTTGCCAAGATTTTGGGCATCCCCCCACCCCCCACCCACCAGACAACCAAATCCCATCGCCAATCCCCATCACCCAACCTCTCAGCATCCCCACTATTCAATTCTCCCAATACTTAAGGCAACTGCCCTGCTGAGGGGCAGTTGTCATTTCATTCTCTATTCTTCCCACTATTTGCGCTAAAATAAAGCCTGAATACCCCAAACGCCTTGCCGCAGATTCTGCCTGTTTGTTTTTTATTCAAAATTCTGCCAATTGATCTGCAAAGTGCGCCACCACCCAAATAATCATCCTGATAATTGCCAAATGGGTCATCCAGTCACTTGACCCTGCCACGTGGCAGTGGATTATATCCACGGTAAACCGCCTCATTCTTGATAATGGAGTCGACTCTCCTTCCATTTTCACATACCCATCTAATGTGAACCCATCTGTTTGCTTCGCCGTTGGGATTTCTGATACTGCTCCCCTATCAGAGCAGCCTCAGGGCACCCCCGCCCCAATGCCCACGAGCTCAGCCCCCACACCTGGCTCATCCGCCACTAATCCCACCCACCTGAGGGCTCCAAAGTACCCTGCCCAAGGGGGCTCAGCTTTAACGCTTGTTGCAGGTCCATTTTCCCCTCCAACAGCACCCCTGCCTGCACGGTGGGCCCTGTGCTGCCCCTCTCTGGCGCAAAGACTCACTTACTCATGACCAAAGGCCAGCAACTGTGAACCCTGGAGGAGTCATCATCCTCCCCACCTCTCCCGCCCTTGGGGGTTTCCTCTGCAAGACTCGCGGTTGCCTCCATTGCAACCATCTGGTTTGCCTTGGGGGCCTTCGGTACATTATAAACATTTACTTTCCTCATGTCCCCAATAGATCTCCCCTTCTTCTAGTCGCATGGACCGCTGTGCCCTTGGCATTCTGGGCTCTCCACTGGGTGCTCACACACCCTAACTGGGAGCCCATTCTAATTCTTATCAGCGCTTCCATGACATAATGAACTGACCAATAACCTCAGCCTTCTCCACCCTCCTCGCTGGCACTGGCAAAGCGTTGGCCTACGCCATAACCCTAAATGTACTCTCTCTATGCGACCTGGCCTTCTCCTGCTGGTTGGCTGCCTTGTTCATCTGAGCGTGCTGCCAGTTTGTGTTGACCTGGTCCCCACCCCACCAATTTTTGGTGACAAGTGTTACCCCATCAGTCAACATGATAGGGTTGGGAGTCTCCCTATCCCTTCTGATAAGGTGGCCAACCAAATCCTGGGTGTCCTGGTGGAACTTCAGGTGCGCTTCACCGCTGATGGGGGGAAATCTCCCCTTCCCTCTGATGCCCAGAAGAGCGTAGCTCTCCTTGATGCCCTAGACAGGGACACCTGCCGCTGGGTCAGGGGAGTGCTCCGTTCTGCTGCTAAGTCTGGGAACCCCACCCTCCTACTGGTGCTGGTCACTTTAGTGGTCCAGGCCCCTGAGTCTAGACTGACGCGCATCCTCCATCTCTTCACACTAGGACAGACAGCCACGAAACTACCCTCCCTGATTGAAGCCTTCGCGGTCCTGGCCCCCATGGTGCCCATCCCTCCCGAAATTGTCATCTCCGCCTTCTGAGCTGCCTTGGACCCCACTGTGGCCGCCCATGCATCTTGGGACCCCCTCCCTGGGTCCTTGTAAATCGCATTCTCTGTGGCTCATGCAATTGGGGCCAGGCCTTTCCATACCCCCGCGTGTGCTGTCGCAGCTCTTGAGGTGCTGTGTGCCACCCCTCTCCCCCTGCCAGTGGTCGCGGCCAAGGGAAGTGTCCCCCAGGCCTCGCCGCCCTCTGCGCCCCCTCTGTACCCAACTTGGGTACCCTCCCCTCATAAGAGTCCTTGCCTGCTGCACCTCCTGCTCTTGCCCCAGATCAGGAGAGTGGGTCCTCAATCCCCCAGGGTTCAGAGCCTGCCCATCCTGGCGCTATCACCCCCCAGTAAGCTCAGAAGCCCCCCTCAAAGAGAGTGGAGTGGGCATACGCATCAACCCTCGCTGCCCCATTTGGGACAAGAATGAAGGAGAAACCCCTCCCCAGTTACAGACCATCCCGGCGCCTCTTGGTCAATCTCTCCTGATGATGGGTCATTCCCCCTCCTTGGCTGCCCTCTCTCTCGCCCACCCCAATATAGAGGATCAAGCTTACTTCATGTTCCCTATCTCCTTCCCCTCGGAGTCAGGTGAATTTACCATGCAAGCCCTCCTTGACACCAGAGCAATAGGTAACTTTATTGACCTCAGTGTGGCGCATTCCTTGGACCTGGTGATGGAAGAAGCCTCATCGGTCCTGGGCGCCTCATTAGAACCAATGAAGTCTTACCGCGTCTGACGCCCATTGCACTTCTCCATTCACGACTTTGGGTTCAGTGACCACTTCTCAGCTGTACAGGACTTGCTCTACCCCGTGATCTTGGGGGTGGGCTGGTGGCAGCAACAGCAGGTCCGCATTAATCTTGCAAGTAGCTCCTTGTTGTTCTTAAAACACAAGTTGAGTGGAGAGTTTCCCTTGTTGAAAACCCTCCTCCTTGACACATCCTTCAGCTCTATTTCCCCCCGGATCCCACTCCTATTGACCTCCCTTTGGACTTCCCACCATTTCTAACCCCCTATAAGTCATTCTTTGACATATCGCTGGCTTCCAAGCTCCCCCTACACTCCAAATATGACCTAACGTTTCAGCTGACAGTCAATCTAGTCAAGATCAACTGCCCCCTCTACCCCTACACTGAAGAAGAGGACAAGGCTTTGGGGATTTGGCTAGACGAGATGTTAGAGAAGGGGTGGCTTATCAAGAAATCTTCACCTGTCGCCTCCCCCATAGTTTTTGCTCGGAAAGTAGATGGCACCCCGCGCCCTTGAATTGACTATGGCCACATCAACAACATCACCATTCCTGACCCCTACCCGTTGCCATTAGAGCAAACCGTCGCCCAAGCCATTGCCAAATCCCGGGTCTACTCAAAGTTGAATTTGGTGAACGCCTTTAACCAGGTGAGGGTGGCGAGAGGACAAGAGTGGCTCACAGCTATCTGCACCCGCCGGGGTCTTTTTCAATTCAGAGTGATGCCCTTCAGACTGAAGAACGCTCCAGTTACCTTCCAACACCTCATTGATGATGTGATTGGGGACTTGCACTTCTCATGCACTGTAGCCTATATCGATGATATTCTGATCCAATCCCCTACCCCAGAGCAACACGCCAAGGATCTAGAATCAGTAGTGGCAGCCCTCCACAAAGCAGGGCTCTTTGTAAAACCCTCAAAGTGAGAATTTTTCTGGGATGAAGTGACCTTCTTAGGTAACCTTGTCCTGAAGGATGGATATGCTGTTCCCCCTCCAAGCTCAAGGCAATCCAGTCTTAGCCTACCCCTACTACACAGAAACAACTTTGAAGTTTCCTCAGCACCATCACCTTCTTAAAAAATTCTCCCCAGCTCTCGCCCAACTGGCGGCACCACTTTACCCCCTCACTGGGAAGAACGCCCCCTTCAAGTGGTCCCCAGAATGCCAGCAGGCCTTTGAGTCTATCAAGGAGGTTTTCCTCACCGCCCCAGTCCTGCGGCATGCCAACACCTCCCGCCCCTTCATTTGTGGCCTGTGACACCTCGTCAGTGGTGGTGGGTGCCGTGCTGCTACAAGAGCATGAGGGATTTGAGCACCCAGTGACCTAGTACTCCTGCAAATTCACTTCCACAGAACAAGCGTGGCCAATATATGACAAGGAGCTAGTGGCAGTGGCGTGGTCACTCACCCACTGGCGATACCTCTTGTAAGGCGCCCAGCATGAAATTACCATTTGGACCAACCATAAGGCATTACTATACTACCACAAACCCCAGAAGTTGGGGCACCAGCAAACTCGCAAATACCAGGACCTATGTGGGTTTCACTTTAAATATGAACTCATAAAAGGCCCCCTGAATGTGTTGCCAGACATGCTCAGCTGGAACCCATCTATATCACCCAATGGTGGAGAGGACCTGCTAGAGCTTACTACTGTATTGCCCACCTCCCAAATCCTCTCCTTGACCCCCCAAAAGTAGCTTTTGCCAACCTTGCCTCTGATGCCCCACTCCTCCTCCATGTCCTTGCTGCCCAGACCTGTTGCTCCAAAGGATTAGAGCCTTATACCAACCTAGAGTATTTGAGTCAGAAGAGAGCCCCATACACCCCGCGGGAGGGAACCATCTGGTTCCACAATTGGGTTTGGGTCCCCCCATCTCTACGCAACTGTGTTATCGAGGAACACCATGTACCCCAGACTGTTGGGCACCCTGGCATCAAGGAGTGCGCTGATCTTATAAAGAGAACTTATAATTGGCCAGGGTCCTCAAAGGACATTCCCTCCTGGATCTCCCGCTGTGTCACCTGCGCCTGGGCAAAATTGAACCATTCTGAGAAGAAGGGGTTGCTAAACCCCTGCAGCAGGCGTAAGGACCATGGACCTCAGTCTCAGTGGACTTCATAATGGAGTTCCCCCCCTCTAACAGCTCAGATGCTATCATGGTAGTTGTTGATCGATTTACCAAGTTTGAGCTCTTCATCCCCTGCCTCTTCTCTGTTACTGCGGTGGAGACCACAAATTTATTTGTCAACCATGTCTTTGCCATGTTTGGTATCCCCAAAGAGATAGTGAACGACAGGGGACCCCAGTTCACCACCCGGTTCTGGGAAGAGTTGCTAACCCTCCTCAGCATCAAGCCCTGCAGATCTACGGCCTACCACCCCCAGTCCAATGGGCAGACTGAGCAGGTGAACCAGGTACTGGAGCAGTACCTGCGCTGTTATGCAACAGCCTCGCAGGAAACTTGGGCCAAGGACCTGCCCCTTGCACAGTTTGCGTATAACAATTCACTTTGTACCTCAACCAACCTCTCCCCCTTTGAGGCCACCCTGGGTTACAACCCCTCCTTCCAAATTGGCCCCACAGCTCTCAACAGTAGTCCCTGCAGCCGAAAACCATGTGTGTGCACTCCGCGAGACACACAGCCTGGTTTGTGAACATTTGACAAAGTCCATCAAGGATTACAAAAAGTTTGCTGACTGGAAGCGCATCCCTAGACATGAGATCGAAGTTGGCTCCATCATTATTCTGGACACCTGCAATCTTCCCTTAAAAGCCCCCACCCAGAAACTCGAAGCCAAATGCTCTGGCCCCTTTGAGGTGGAGAAAGACTTAGGCAATGGAGCCTATCATTTAAAGCTGCACGCTCACTGGAAGCAGCATAACGTCTTCCACACCTCCCTCCTGACCCCCTTCAAAGGGGAAAGGCCAACATCACCAGAGCAAATCCTCGTTGGGAATCCCAGGAAGTGGAGGTGGAGGCTATCCTGGCTTCCCAGAGGTCCCGAAGATCTGTTCAATACCTGGTTGCCTGGAAAGGCTACCCCTCTTATGAGAACAGCTGGGTGAGTGCACGCAATTGCACAAATCGCAAGGACCTGATAGAGGAATTCTACAACTCCCACCTGGAAGCCCCCCATCCCCCCAGAAGATCGCAGCCATCCTGGCCATAAAGCTCCCAGAGAGGCACAAGAACTATGCCCTGGTACATGCCCCAGGTGGGGGCCTCCTCCCTGTCAAAAAGGAAAGGGTAGTGTAAGTCCTGGGGACCAGCCCCTACAACTGGATAGGGAGCAGCATCCCTTTTGGACCAAAAGGGGGCCAAAGGCCCAAGTGGACCCCCTGTTGCAATTAAGCGACCTAGCGCATGTGGTTGACGAGCGCTGGGTGAATGCCCTTCCTCCTAGAGATAATCAGATCTCTCCTCCCCCTCCCCAACCCTGGTAAAATTAATAGAGGGGACCTGCCAGGAGATTATGCAGGCCAGGGGCCATGGGCGGGCCCCTGGGACCCCTTACTCAGCAGGGAAAACATACCAAAATTTTGAAGAAACAGCCAGTGCTAGTATCAGAGCCCAGTCTGCAAATTCCGGGCTAACAGAGTTGGTATGGACTGGTTGGGTCTGAAAATCAAATCAGAACTCAATTAAGGTCCCAAACCAGGTTATAAGTGACTTGGACCAGTTACCCCTACCCCCCAGGATGGATCTGGGAAGTCCAGATCTTGTAAACGATCTGATTGAGAGTTTGGACCAGGTTGTGGATGATTGAGCACCAAGGCCACAGCCCCCTGGGACAAATCTGGGAAATCTGAACCATGCGAGCAGCCTGACTCAAATGGTCAAGGCCTGGATTGGTACCATTGACCTGATCTGGCCCAAAAATTTGAAAAATCTGAAAAAGTTTTTTTTTTGATTTTTGCCAAGATTTTGGGCATCCCCCCACCCCCCACCCCCCACCCACCAGCCAACCAAATCCCATCACTGATCCCCAATCACCCAATTCCTCAGCATCCCCACTATGCGATTCTCCCAATACTTAAGGCAACTGCCCTGCCAAGGGGCAGTTGTTGGTTCATTATCTATTCTTCCTGCGCTTTTCATTAAAATAAAGCTTGTATACCCTGAACGCCTTGCCGCAGATTCTGCCTGTTTGTTTTTTTGTTCAAAATTCTGCCGATCAATCTGGCAAAGTGCACCGCCACCCAAATAATCATCCCTTTGATCGCCAAATGGGTCATCCAGTTGCTCAACCCTGCCATGCGGCGGTGGATCATATCCGCAGTAAACCGCCTTGCTCTCAATGTTGGAGTTGACTCTCCATCCATTTTCACGTATCTGTCTAATACAAACCCATCCATTCGCTTTGCCATTGGGATTTATGAGACTGCTCCCCTATTGGAGCAGCCTCAGGGCGCCCCCGCCCCTGATGCCCACGAGCTCAGCCCCCACACCTGGCTCATCCGCCACTAATCCCACCCACCTGAGGGCTCCAGAGTACCCCGCCCAAGGGGGGCTCAGCCCTAACACTCATCGTGGGTTTGTTTCCCCCTCCGACAGCACCCCTGCCCGCGCGGTGGGCCCTGTGCCGCCCCTCTCTGGTGCACAGACTCACTTATTTGTGACTGAAGGCCAGCAACCGCGAACCCTGGAGGAGTCGTCATCCTCCCCGCCTCTCCGCCCTTGGGGTTGCCCCCACAAGACTCGTGGTTGCCCCCATTGCAACCATCTGGTTTGCCTTGGGGGCCTTGGTACATTTGTAAACATTTACTTTCATCATGTCCCCAATAGATCTCCCCTTCTTCTAGTCGCATGGACCGCTGTGCCCTTGGCATTCTGGGCTCTCCACTGGGTGCTCACACACCCTGACTAGGAGCCCAGTCTAATTCTTATCAGCCACTTCCATGACAGTGCCCGCCAATTATGAGGCTCACTTTGGAATTTTACCCCTAGCATTCCCTTCCTGGGGAGCATTGGGTGCTCCCCAGATGAGCTCTGGTCAGCGGCCCTTTTTTATATCCTGAATAAAAATAAAGGTTAATTTGGAATTATCATACCTTGCTTACTGTTGGTCTTTTTCAGGTGTCTGATTCAAAAAGCTTTTGAACGTTTAGGTCAGATCAACCCAGAGGACTATGATTAACCAATGATAGTAGGCAATGTTTGGCGCTGTCAGTTCCCAAACCTCTCCCTACTCAGTTAGGCTGCTTTGGTTGATTGTCAGTGTTCCAAAAAAACAAATATTATATGGCGGTCAGAAACTGGGATTTTCTAACTGTTACATTGTTACAAAGTCAAATGTGCGCTTCATGCCTCCAATCCGCAGTTTGGCTGACCTCAGTGGTCACTTGGTTCCAATTATCGAGGAACCAGCACTGGTGGGAGATGGTGACTGATGGCCAACCCTGGACCCAAAGTGACCATCATCTGAAAATCCTGGTGGGGCCTCCCGCTCACCAGGGAACAATTGGCACTGAGGGGACCTGTCCCAGCAGGGCTCCCTCACCAATGGATGGTCCTCCCAGAAAGGGGATGGTCATCCAGCCGCGCTGTACTGTGCCCCCCCTCATACTTCTGTTGGAGAAAGCGCCTTCCTGGTTGGGATGGGAAGACCATCACCAACAGGAGCCTGGGAGGGAGTTCACAACTTAGTCAAGTGCTGGGCGTGCATCCTCAGGCTGGGGGCCATCCAGCCACGCTGAAACACGTGACCCTCTTATGCTTCTGTTGGAGAAATCTCCTTCCTGGTTAGGATGGGAAGACCATCACCAACAGGAGCCTGAAGGGAGTTCACAACACAGCCACATGCTGGGCGTGCGTCCTCAGGCCAGGTGGGCTGATTTTTCCAGCCCAGTCCTGATTCACCCTCGCCATTTGTCTTTTCCCTTGAGGGGCCCAGAGTTTATCTGGGCTAATTTTCCTGGGGCTTGAGGTAACTTGCTCCTGGAAGCCCTCATTGTGGTGGCCTTCCACTGTGGGGCCCCTCTTCAGGGAGGGGCCCTTCTCTAGTGGGGGGGTAATGTAACAATTGAGTTCATCTTGATTGTTGCATTAAAACTTGGATTCAGATTTTCCAAATCTGAGTTGAATCATTTAAAATAATTTTGGCTCAGTCATTTTGGGCGCTGGATTGTGCCTAACCTGAGTTGTAGATTAGTCTTGTATGAGCCTAAAAAATGATGTGGGTGAGGCCCCCAAAGGGCAGCTTTTATAAGGCATGCCCACCAATTCTGAGGCTCACTTTGAAATTTTACCCCTAGCATTCCCTTCCTGGGGAGCATTGGGTGCTCCCTAGGTGAGCTCTGGTCAGCGGGCCCTTTTTATATCCTGAATAAAAATAAAGGTGAAATGGGGTAAAATACCTCGCTTACCTGCTGGTTTTTTTGGGTGTCCAGTTTTGAGGAGCTCTCACTTGATTGGGTCAAACCAACCCATAGGACTATGCTTAATCAACTGGTAGTAGGCAATGTTTGGTGCTGTCGGTGCCCCAAACCTCTCCCTACTTGGTTGGGCTGCTTTGGTTGTTTGCCGGTGCGCCAAAGAAATAAATATTATATGGTGGTCATAAACAAGGATTTTCTGACTGTTACATTGACCAGATTTTTAGGTTTTCCACAGCTTGAATTTCGCCTACTAGTTGTCATGCATAATGGTGAGCAACGACTTTGATTATTTCAGGGTTGATCCCCTTTGCTCTGGATCTGGTTACTGCATTGACATCCAAATTGACCACTTTTTAAAGTTGGTCCTGGTCATCATCATTGACGAACAGATCACTAATGTCAATTTCTTCATTCAAGATATTGGGGGTAACAAGTTTAACTGCAGGTCTAAACTGTTCCCCATAAAGGCTGCGGGCACTTTTTCATAATTCCTGTGCAGGTTTGGCTTGGTTTTCCTGGACCACGTTAATATGCTCCTTTGTCTTCTTGCATTAGAAGCAAAGTGTCCCTTTCATCAGCACTGATAACAGAGTTTGCCCTTCTTATCTATCCGCTTGGAATCCTTGGGCTTATTTCCCAGCACGGTTTGATTATTGGACTCCTTAGCGCTTTCAGTCCCCTTCATAGTATTTAAATTTTTTACTGGACTCAGATTAAAGCTTCTATTAGGGGCCTCAAATGTAACTCCTAGTATCTTCAAATAATCTACCATTTGCAATGTGGTAATTTTGGTTGAAAACACAGAAGACATCATTTGATAAAATCATGATAGGGATGAAGAGCCACTTGCAATGTAATACATGCATTAAAATCATCCATTATTTTTTCTCCAACCAAAATATGCGATTCTTGTTAGAATTGATCAGAAAAACTTGCTAAGGAAGTGTCCTTATGGAATTGGATTCCCATAAATTCCTGTTTGCACTTTAACATACGTGTGGTACTTCCAATTTCTTTCATTATGGCAGCCTTAGCCTCTGAGTATGACCAGATGTCCCCTTCTAGATGGGGTAACACCAAATTATGACAGTCAATGTACAAACAGTTCACCAAAGTCAAAGCTTTTTAAATGATTGCCATACTCAAGCATCGTCATGTCAAACAATTGGAAGAACGCAGGGCATTATTTCAATGAAATGTGGGTAATTTTGGCGTAGCTCTAAATTCCTCCAATGTTTCTCTAGCCGCTGCTCTTAATTAGGCTACTCAACTGACTTGAGGAGAGATTTTGGGAGTCATCTCCAGAATGGCTGCAAATTCAGTCAGTATTTCTTGGAATAGCCAACTTCTAACTGGAGTTCTTGAGGTCCTTTCTTTGGCGTCAGTTGTCGCATAGGGTTCACATTTGCATCTATGAGACTTCAACTCTTTGATTTGCTTCACTAGATGCTCTATGTCTGCGCTGAATGAATGCAATAATTTTCAATCTGCTTCACATTCAGTTTCTAAGAATAAAACTTCTCAAACTAGATCTTCTTCTTTCTTCTTTATGGATGTTACTTTCCCTAGAAACTCATTGCCAAAATTAAAGACATCTTTAACTCTTTCATCAATCTTGGTAACTATCTCCTCCAAGGCAGCAAATTCTCTGTGATTGGCAGAACTAAGGCGTTCTTGTTGACAGTTGCCAAATCCATCCAGAGTTTTCTTATCTCATCCTTGTATGACATCTTTTTAGATTTTAAATATATTTGGGGAAGGATGACCATGGGATGGACACTTCTAATACACTCCCAATACAAAAGACTGAGAAAATAACAAGGGGCACCTCAGAGGAGCCGTAGCTACCTCCTGTTGCCAGCGGGACTTCCAGTGAAAGGAAGAGGGGGAGTGACAGGGGTGGTCTGGGTCAAAACTGAACATGAATGGAGGAAAGAATCTGATGAGAGGAACCAGATGGGTAACCAGGACGTCACCAACCAGCGTTGGCGGGATGGCAGGTGGCCAAATAACCAAGCTTGAAAGTGATCTGTAATGTGGGAATGGAAGTGATGCACAGCTTCACGTAGGGTTGGGGTAGTGCCAGAGAGTGCATCAAGGACAATGGTGTGTATCGTCCAAAGTGCTATTGCAACAATTAAGGCACAGAGCAATGGTTGAATAGGGGAGGACATGGAAAAGACGAAGATGCTTTTGGACAGGCTGAAATCCTGCTCACCCTCCTGGCAAAAGATGTACATAACATTCTGCCAAAATTCATTGATTGCGAAAAATCTTCCAAGTGATAGCCAAAGATTTGTATTGACTGCATACAACGCAAGAACTAGAATATGCATTGGACTGCTCATCCATGCGGTACACTTTTCTCAGGCATCTCACCACATGGGCGCGAAATTGGGTTGTAAAAGAGGATGGTGTGTGTACTGCCAAATGTCCTTCAGAGTCTCCAAAGAGTATGGGATGTCGAGCTTGTCAAGATAGTCCACATGGGCAATGAGGTGGGGATGTTAGGTATCAGGTTGTTTAAAACTACTTGCCCATGGACTTCTTTATTTGAAACGGGGAGTAGAGTGACCCCTCTGGGCGGTGTGCCCACTGATGCTGATCCTCCGCTTAGAATTCCACATGGAGAGGAAATATATTTGAAGTGAAACAACATCCCATGCGGGCCCGCAGCAGAGGGATGAGAGGCAAAATAGCTTAACAGATAATGGGGGTGGGTATGATTGCAGAGGCCCAGGGTGCGGTAAAAATTGGAGAAGGCCGCGCATGACCAGTGTTGGGCTGGGAGTGTGGGGTTGGTGACTGCAGCGATCCAGGTGCCAAGTATTTTGGCGGCATGAGCCTCAAAGTTGAGCAGGCCCATACCTCCACTATGGTGAGGGCCAAACATGACATCCAGGCGCACTGGCGGTGGGCGGCCTAACCAAAGCCACCCTTGTATGTGGGCGTATAAAGAGTTGAAGAAAGATGGAGAAAAGGCGATAGCATGGGCCACAGACCAGACTTTGGAAAGGAGCATAGAGTTGACAAACACAACCCAGCCTAGGAGGGCATTCTGGTGGCTCTGAGGGAAGCGATGCACTTTGTGACATTGTCTAAAATATGGTGCTCCATCACCAATAAGGCGTACCCTCCCGCCTCCAGCCACACACCCAAATGGCATACAAGACAGCAGTGAGTCTTGGCATGAAATGGAGCACAAGCGGGGCGGTATGGGGTGGGCGGGGCAAGCAAACTTGTGAACAGCTGCTGAAGCAGGTAGGTAATGGGGTGCTGGTGACCTGCGGGATGGAAATGCCCAAGGAGAATAATTTCGGTTTTGGAGGCGTTAAGTGCAACGTTACTTACCCTGGAGTAATCCTGGATAGTAGCCTCACGTGCGCATGCTTCTTGATTGTTAGACACCCCAACCGCACAATCATCAGCGAATTCCAGCATCTTAACTGGTGCTTAGCCTTGCACATGGACACCAGTAAGGCGGGCATTCATATTGCATAAAAGTGGTTCAAGGCTGAAGTTGTACAATAGTGGGCTTAAAGGGTCCCCTTGGAGGAGGCCCCTTTGAGGGTGAAACACATCAGTGAGGAAGCCAGGGCCGCACACTGCCATTGTGGCAAATTCCATAAACAACATCACCCAATTAATGACCTGATGGGGAAGGTGGAACTTGTGGAGGCAGGCTTTGAGGTAATTCCACTTGACCCTATCATAATCCTTCTGCTGGTCTAAGAAAACAAGTGCCCCAGTAGCCGTGGATTGGCAGACGTTGGCTACAGTGTGTATATTGTCCCATATAAAACGCTTGGGAATAAAACCAAATTTCTCAGAGGAGATGATATCAGAGGCAACTTCCTCAAGGCGTTTGGTCATAAATTTAGTAAATAATTTAGTATCTAGGTTAGTAAGTGATATGGGGCGCTAGTTGGTCAAGTCCATATTATCCCCTTTTTTATATAGCATGATTGTGTACGCCTCCTGGCCCCCAGGAAGGAGGCGCATTTCTAATGGACACTAATTCCTTGAGGCTAGCAATGAAGTTGAGAAATAATTAAAATATCTTTTATAAAAGAATGAACATGGAAGGGTATATATATAATTCAAGCAGTTTTTATTCTAATTTGGTCAAAATTCTAGACATATTATGTGTGGTTTTATTAAATCAATATCTGTAAAATATCTCTTATAGAACTCATATGGAATCCCATATTGACCTGAGCATTTCCTGTGCAATGCACCACAAATGCCATACCAGAGTTCATCCCAAGAAATTAAATTTATCAACTATGGGTAACGGGAAACAGTGTGGATATGTGCGCTATTGAGAAACTCATCAATCTTAGCCAGTTTGACTGGATCAGAGAAATACAGTTCAGAGTAATAGTTTCAAACTTTGATAGCTACTTTGGCTGGAGTTTAGGTAATAGAGTGGTCTGGCTGCCTTAACTTGTGCAGTCTAAGCTCTGTCAAAGTGTGAAGTATTTTCAGAAAAAATAGGTTGAGCACATGTCACCCGCTTTAATATTTTTTGCTTTGAAATGAACACAAACACGACCTTTGTGTTGCCTTACCAGTGCGTTAAGATGGGCAGACACTTCTGCCCACTTATGCCCCCAAGCTGGGATGTAGCCTGCAGCAGGGACATTAGACTCCAGTTGGTCCACTTCTGCAAGTGTGCGCTTTATGACCACCAAGGTAGCCTGAGAGCGACGCAATGAGATGTGATGTTCCTAGAAGATGATTTTCCTTTTGAAGGATGATCATGTAGAAAGCGGGTCCACTTAGAATGGTGTGGCGATCTCAGGTGCTGAAGTTTTGGTGTCCACCCATGAGGAAAACCTGGCCAACATGATCTCAGATGGATAAAGTTTTCACCACTTTGGTGTCTGTACCACTGGGTTCAACAAAAAGAAGGAAATCAACACCAACCTGTGGTTTTAGAAACCGATCTTTGTTGTCATAAAGTGTACAACCTGAGCCAAAAGTGCAATGGGGGAAAAATAAGGTCAATGTGGGACATAGACCTCAGCTGACCGTTGTGCTTATAGGGACGGGATTTTTTGGGGAGCAGCGGTGCATTTTTAGAGAAGTATCAAACAGCCCCATAGTGGCTTTTAGAACGCGAAGTTTGATGTGCCCCTGCAGGGGGTGTTGATGACCAGCAGTTGGTGGCTGAGTTTTGCCCAGAAGTTCAGGTCGCCCACCACAAATGAAACAGGAGGAAGTGGAAGGGAATTAATGGCTAAGATGAATGCATGGTTATCTCGTGCACAGGTTGGGGCGTAAAATAATAACAATAGCGTGCACTTTTATCATCCCATGAAAAGGACAAAACAAGCGCATGCCTATCAAGGTAAAATTTTTTGGAAAAAAATTGAAAGTATGGTCGCATGTATAAGCACCCCACGGTGTGGTGACCAAAAGGAAAGGGAGAGGAGGAGCATGGTTGCCCATGTTTCCTTGGCACCATGTGGACAGTGGGTCTCCTGAATGGACAGGATGTCCACAGGTAAATTATTTTTAAAAAACTTAGTTTCCTAGCCTGGTACAGTGAGGCCTTGAGTTCAGTGTTGTTCAATGTCCCTATTGTGAAGGCTCCCCTCATTGCACCTTAGGTGCTATGGAAGGGCTCCCTTGCCCATTATTTTCCGCTTTCTCAGCAGCAATTTTTTGGACCACATCTCTGGTGCTTCATACAAGGTATTGAAGGAATTTTTAAATAGGGCGGAGAAGTAGTTTTTTTTTGGCATTTGATGTTTTGTTTCAACTTTTCATATTTTTTGTGCTCCTGAGGTGCATCATCACAGGTTGACAAAAATTTGGGAAGGAAATGGGTGGTAGAATAAGTCTCAATCGAGGCTTGGTAATTTTACTTGGGTAAATCTGACTCACCCATCAGGTCCACAGGTTAGTTGGCCCAATCTGAATTGATGAGCATATTCTTGAGCTGTTTCAGCAGCAAATGACTAAATGTCATCCTGGGTCTGGGCAAATGGGATCATAGACGTGGCATAGCTGCTGCCTTGGCCACTGCTATGTGAATCTTTTTGGCCTTCTTGTGCTCCTGCAGGGACACAGGTTTAACCTGAATGTAGTACCCATGCATGCCCACAGGAAGGCGGCATTGGTATCAATAGCTGGTTAATAATGGGAGTCTGCACAGCCCATTGCATCGTGGAGGATTTTGCTTTGCATGACTCCCTCTCTGGAAGGGCATGTGTGAGCCTTGTGGTCAAAAGCTTGATACAAGGTGCAGATAAGTAGCGGGCTATTCACTGTGACTCAGAACGGAAAGGATTTCTGCCCATCAATAAACAAAACTGCAGTGTGGGGATTTGGGTCAAAATATTCCACTATGACTATAAATGGGGTGATTACTTATATTGCTTTGCCCATGCACAGGTCTGGCATAAGCGATTAGCCTTGCATTTTAAAATAGTGAAGTTCCTTATAGCTTTTAAGCCTATCCATGGTGTGGTGCTCCAGCTCTGTGCGCTTTATTGTTGTGGGGAAAAAGTAAAAGGTTAAAAAATTTGGTTTGATTTGTTCCACCAAGTGCGCTTCATCTCAACCGCCTGCTGACCATCTAGGAGGTCTACCACCACACGCACCTGTGCAGCTTTGTCTGCTGCCTTTTTAGTTTGAAACCTGAGATCAACCAACCGCAGATCATGGAGTGTGGTGAAACATATAATGCATCTGGGGAATGGATGTGCACATCTCCGCAGAACTTTTTCCAATGTGCTGATTGATTAGTATCCAGGAAAATTCGAACCTCATGCTCCACTGACAACAGGGGCTGGGAATGCAGAGCTTCGATGAACTGGTTGCATTTCAATTGCCAGGATAAAATCTCTGGGAAAATACTCAAAGCCAGTCTTTTATTTTTATCTAGGTCGCCAGTGTTGCTAAGGCATTTATGAACTTTGGACAGTGCAGAGCCTGATCCTGTGCCCTTTACTTTGCTAGACCAACTGCTACTTGATATTTGGTGCACACTAATCTCCTCAAAGAATTTATCAAACTTACCTAGTTTTAAATAAAATTTGTTGCAATTAGTAATTGCAATGAGAGAGAAAAGTTCATTGTATGACATCTTAAACTGGTGTATCCTACTCAACTACCCCCTTTTGTGAGCACCAATTGTTAAAAATTGGAAGTTGGCTACTCTTCTCATGTGCACCAAATGTTATGATCCTGCGTTTTTCACTGAATGAGAGCTCCCAACTGTTAACTGCACAGATTCAATATGTGCACAATTCGCGCTGTCTGATAGTTTTAAATATTGCGGGGAAGGCCAACCATGGGACGGACACTTCCAAATATGACTCAGAAGATACAAAACTTAGTAACATGGAAGGCACCCCAGAGAAGCGATGCTATCTCTTGTTGCCAGCGGGAACGCCACTTATGGGGAGGGGGAGGGAACGTGTGAAGGGGCCGTAGCCTCAATTGAACACGTGTGGAGGATGGGGTCTGATTTGATGAACCAGACTGGGAACCAGGAGGAGACCAGCTGTCAGCAAAGCGGTGGGAGATATCCAAACAACCATGCTTGAAAGTGGTCCACCAAATGAGACTGGAATCTGTGGACAGCCTATGGGAGGGTGGGGGTGGAGCCTGCGATGGCATCTAAGACAATCGTGTGGATAGTCCACATGGCGATTGCAACCACCAAAGCATGGAGGGAGGGTGGAAGAGAGGGGGCCATTGATAGAGCAAACATATCTCTTGACAGACTGAAGGGATGCGTTTAATCCTGGCCCATCAGACGTTGGACTTCGCGCCATATCACTTTAGAGGTAGGGCACTTCTCCAGGCGGTGGAACAGCATTCCATACTGGCCACACACGACACAGGATGAGTGTAAAGTGTTAGAGCGCTCAGCTGTACGATACACCCGCCTCAGGCAGCGCCACACATGTGATTGGACTTGAGGCTGCAACAGAGGATGGTGTACGTATTTCCAGATAGTTTTTTGGGTTTTAATGGAGTAAGAGATGTCCATCATGTCCAGGTAGTCCACTATGGATAGGACATGGGGCTGAATGGGGATCACGCTCATCATGGATGATTAGCCCTTGTACCTCTTGTGTGAACTGAGGAGAGGGGCGGCCTCTTTGGGTTGTATGTCCGCTAATACGAATTCTCCACTCCGCACTCCGCATGGAGAGTAGGATTCATTTATAGTGGGTTTTGGTCCCGTGAGGACCTGTAGCCGATGTGTGTGATGCGAGGTATTTCATCAGGGAGTGGGGGTTCGATGGATTGTTGAGGCCCAAGGCGCGGGAGAAGTTGGAGCGGGCTGCGCGGGACCAGTGTTGGGAGGAGTGTAGGGTCGGTGATGGCCGCAATCCAGGTGCCCAGGATCTTGGCAGCATGGGCTTTGAAGTCAAGCAGGCCCATGCCACCATGATGATGAGGGCCAAATATGACCTCTAGCCATACTGGTGGAGGGTGGCCTGACCAAAGCCATCCTTGCAGCAAGGCATACAAGTTTCTAGAAGCTTGGTGAGAAGGGGGATGGCGTGGGCTCCGAACCAGACTTTGGAGAGGAGCATAGAGTTGGCTAAAACAGCCCTGCCAGTAAGGTAAGTAGGGTGGGCTCTGAGAGAGGCGATTCGCTTCATCACATTGTCCAGAATATGGCACTCCATTACTGCTGAAGCGTATCCGCCTGCCTCCATCCACACGCCCAGATGGCATACTGGTCCTATGGTAGGACGTGGCGCAAAGGGGAGCACCAGTGGGGCGGTGTGTTGAGTTAGTAGGGCGAGGACATGGGCGAGCAGATGGGCCAGGTTGTGAACTAACTGCTGGGGTCCAGCAGTTTTGAAACCGACCAAGAGGATGATTTCAGTTTTGGAAGCTTTCAGTGCCACGTTGCTTACCCGAGATACTCCTGGATGGAAGCTAAGCGCGCGTGCATATTTATTATTAGACACCCCCACCACGCAATCATCTGCAAATGCCATCATCTTGACTGGAGCTTGGCCTGGCACATGGACCCCAGTGAGTTGAGCATTCACATTTCGCAGTAGTGGGTCAAGGCTGAAGTTGTATAAGAGTGGGCTGAGGGGGTCCCCTTATCACAAGCACCTTTGAGGGCGGACTACTTCCGTTAGGAAGCCAG
>JAKSZP010017638.1:0-57686 GCA_022478985.1 Massospora cicadina
CCCCTTGTTGAGGGTATGCCCATCCCAAAAATTTACCCATGATTTTGAGGAGAATGCAAAATACAAAATTGAGGAGCTTGCTTTTGGTGCAAGCCGCGCTTGCATTGATGTAGCAAAAAACTCTCTTTTTGACCCCGCTTATTCCAAAACCTGCCGGTGCATCAAGTCATTTACTTGTGTGCCTGCTCTCAGCACTTTTGCTGAGCATCAACTTGCTCAATATGTTGAATCGATGGACACCGCTGGCCTCATTACCAAAGAAAACCCACAATTATACCTCCTTATACCACATGTCACTGATGCTTCCACCCTGATGCTGTCCGCCATGGTCTGCCAGATAAAGTAGATGCTGGAAAAAAATTTCCCTAAAGCTTCCACCCCTTCTGATATGACTTCCTAGGCTGTTAGTTGAGGTCCATATTAGGAATTTTTTAAATTAATACTCCCTTTATTTGGCCCATTTGCGAATAAAGATGCGTGGTGGCTCCCCCTTTTGGGCTGGGAACCAATAGTGCTAAAAAAAGAAATAAGGCAGCGGCTTTAGTGGAGGTAGTAGCAATTTATATGGCCTCGACCCCATTTACTTAAAATGGTCAACAGCCATATTAATGTACAAGCATTCATGCAACCCCTGAGAAAAATGCCCTACAACATAATACTTACCACTTCAAACGCCTTAGTTGGTGGAACCATTTGATGCTAAGTAGGGTTGGTTGTGCCATGACTTTTACATATGAGACACGAGTTAAGTATCTCTTTAATGGTATCAGTCATATTAATCCAATAGTATTGGGTTTTAACTAACTTGTTTTTTCATTAAACCACTATGACCTACTTTTTTGTGTCCTTCCATGATAGCATGGTATCTTAATTTGGGTGCAAAAAGGGTAACCACTTGGTTTAACCCTCTTATATAAAGATTCTTCCCTAATCATGGTATCTTAAGTAATAGTTTTTAGGAAAGCACGATCTTCTTCAGACTCTCAATCCCACAACTCAGGACGTCCAATTAGATTGTATAATAATATTTCTTTTCCAGAATCCAAGGTCAGTATAGGCAATTGGAATAGGCCATCAGCATTTTGATGTTGGGTACCCAGGCGATGTACAATTGAAGAATCGTAATTTTTCAGTCTTAGGGCCCATCTTGCTAATCTCCCATAAGGATCCTTCATATTTTGCAACCATCATAAAGAAGAATGGTTGGTAACAACAGTAAAATGGTTGCCATATAGGAAGTGTCAGAATTGTTTAATTGCTAAAATTACAGCTAATCCCTCCCACTAAGTTACTCTGTAATTTCGCTTAGCTTATGATAATGGTTTGCTAAAAATGCATTGGGATGGTCGAACTTCTCTCCGTCATAATGCTATAGAATAGCTTCTATAGCTACATTAATTTCATCAGTTTGCAAAATAAAAGGCTTATCAAATCAAGGATGGATCAAATTTGGTGCCTTAGTCTGGGCAGTTCAGAGAGAATTAAAAGACTGTTCCAGATTTTTCTGCTAAGCATCACTTTTCAAAAATTAATTCAACCTTTAAATTTAGCTCCACTAAAGAGATTTACGAAAATTATTAGCAAATATGGCGGGAAACCCTGAAAAAGAACCCGCGGGCTCAGCCAAACGAGACAGCACCACCCCAAATGAAGCAACCCTCGATTACCCACCTCATGGTCAACCAGAATCACCTGCTCTCAAGCAGCAGCTGTGAAAGCAGGCACTACCCCCCAACCTGGAGCTACTTCAACTAGCGCCAGTTCACCTGATCGCAAATTCTGCAACCTGCACGCCCAACAGCTCTGCGTACGCTGCCTCCCCCAACCCTCTGGGCCCCCTCCAACCAAGGAGGCCATCACCCACGCTGTTTTAATGGCGTCTGCTCAGTTGAATGCAACTTAGCCCATCCAGGCATTCACCTCCCCCATTGTGTCAGCTAATTCAGCTCCATCTATTATTGCTGACGCCGTGTTTCTGGCTCCCTCCATGAGGGGCGATACCCAGCTACCTGGCCCCCAAACCATCGGATGTAAGGTTGGATTAGCCGCACATTCTGGTTCACTAAGCACCAAATTGGGACAATCTACTCTTCCCAATGGGGATTCAAATGGTTCGGATTTTGGAAGTTCACACCAGTTCCAAACTCACCCGTCCCATTTAAGCCCCATAATTGACACTTCTCAAGTCGGCACTTTATCTCCATATGCTGAAAACGACCAATTTACCAAGCAGCCAGTGAGTTTTTCCCACAAAATCACAGCAAATACTCGGGCTGAATTTACC
This sequence comes from Massospora cicadina, assembly GCA_022478985.1. Classification (NCBI taxonomy): domain Eukaryota; kingdom Fungi; phylum Entomophthoromycota; class Entomophthoromycetes; order Entomophthorales; family Entomophthoraceae; genus Massospora; species Massospora cicadina. The sequence continues at coordinate 2,285 of JAKSZP010017638.1, forward strand.
CAAATAGATTGGGATGGTGATGAAACATCGCCCTCCTCCCAATTTACTGGAGTTAAAACCAATCTGGATGGGCCTCCCCAATTTAGCGAGGCCCAACAAACCGCCCCTCAATTCAATATGACGCCAGCAACTGCTGGTACATTTCATAAACAGGGGAACTCCGCAAACTTGTCCAAACCACCAGCTCACATTCAACCCGCGATTGCAGCCCAAAGCAAACACAAACGTACCAAAGGAGCCACTGGGGCGTGGAAAAAACCTCTGGCACCAACGCTACCCAAAGCTGATCCCCGTGAAGTGGCATTTATTGCTGATGTGAAGAAGAAATGGGCCGAAACTAGAGCGCAAAAAGCTCTACCTCGCTCAACCCTCTCCCACGCGATTTGCCTTTATTACAGGCATAACCCTGTTGAATTCTATATGGAGGATTACTTCCCTTACTTTGCAGCGATCGCGGAGACATTCCCAATTAACACCACCATCCTGAATCAGTGGAGGGCCACTACATAGATGTGGGCTTCACTGAAGCTGCCCTTGCTGACCATGCTGCCACCCTCCAGGTCATTATTCCGCGTGGATCTCTTTGCATCTCCCACACATGCTCTCACCTGAAGAAAATTTCATGGGTTACTTTTTCCAACCTACCAACGACTGTTGATCCTGAGTCTCTTAAACTGGCGCTCCATCGTGGTTTAATGGAGTTTTGGTATGTTCTTTCAGTGGACTTTAGCGTCCCCTTTTACTATGCTCCCACTCAAAGAGCTCGCACTGCTAGGGCGTTATTCATCCCCTCCCCCACTGTATCCCGCACCATTGAGGTTATTCCTCATGTGGCGGTAGTTGAGTCATGCCCTGAGATATTTTATGTTGACCCTGATCAGGCGCGCCCCCGGTGTTCATGGTTTAACGCCCTTGGACACCTGTATAGTGGCTGCACAGCTCAAAAACAAGCCCTCTTAGCCACCACCCAGGGGCCTAAACCAGGCCAAAAATGTTCCCAAGTGGCCGCAGCAGCAATTCCATAACCCATACAATGGGTTCCCGTTCAAGACCTGTCCCCTGAGGCCTTACTCCTAGCAGTTGAAATAGCTAACCCCACTATTGGTATGGGATACCTTCACGCTCATGACCCCCTTCCAGTGGGCACCCCCTCCAATCTCCCAGAGTCAACTCCCTCTCTCACCAAGCGCAAGGCATCTCCCACACGGCGCCCCTCGTCAGCCACCCCCACTCAGGGCTCCGCGGCACCCCCACCAAACTCCACCAGCAATTTATCGCATCAACCCTCAGCTCCCAAGGGAGCTATGCCCACCAGCATGGACTGGCAACCCGCGGCCTGCGGTAGAAGTGCCACCTCAAAGAGTCCTACCCCAACCCCACAGTCCATTTCGCGCGGCTCCTTTGCAGTGTTGAAGGAAGTAAATATGGACTCAGATTCATCAAATGGGGAACCGCGGAGGTCGCCGTTGAGCACCCTCAGGTCCTTCCCCTGCAACGGAGCGGGGGCAGCATCCTAGGCTGGCTTACTGGGTCCTCCGCCCCCCCACCCTCTCCTTCTCCTCAGAACCCTCGACGCTCCTCACAGATTGCTGCTAATAGTCAAGCTAAAGGACTCAAAACTAGCCGCCCCACAGCAGCAGGTTTAAGCGCTGGCAACCCCCCAGGACATGGAGGGGAACAGCTAGGAGCCCCCACGGCAGCACCCTGGCCCTGAAATCCATCAACGCGAATGGGTTGCGGGACTAAAAGCAGAGATCCCGCCTCCTCCGCAACTTCAGGTCAGCACAAATTGACATCGCTGCTATCCAGGAGCCCCATATCCTCCCCCACGAACAATCTGCATGGAATGAACAGTTTGGAGGCAACTCCTTCTGGACAAACCATGCCGCCCTTATTGTTTTTAATCCCCGGGTTAAAACCCATTCTTTTTCACAATACATAGGTGGCCGCCTCATACTGGCCAAACTCACCACTCCTGACTTCTCTTTCTTCGCTGCAAGCATCTACCTGCCTAATGCAGGTCAGGAGCAAAACCGGCTCTTGGAAGAGCTCGTCCAACTCAATCTTCCACGGAATACAGTCCTCTTGGGAGATTTCAACACAACCATAAGTCGCGTCCGTGACTCTTACCCCCCTGCAGCAAAGAAACGCCCTGGATCAAGTCGCCTCCAGGATTTCCTTCGCCTGAGTGGCTTTATGGATGCGCGTCCACCCTCCGCGTCTGGCCTAGGTTGCAAGACTAGGATCCAGTAGGATGGAAAAGCTTTCCAGTCAGCGTCACGCATAGATATGGCACTGATTGGCCCCCTGCTAATTGGCCGCGTCTCCTCTCCCATCTCTCATGACAACCATCTGAGTAATCACAGGTCACTCACCGTTGTCCTCACCACCACGCTTAGACTGTCGCGTAAGTTCTGGCCTAGGGTTGCCCCAGCTCTTCTCAACAACCCCTTCGCTAATGAGAAGCTGTCTATGACCATCCGGAAGACTCTCACCTCCCCCCCACCCCACCTGCTTGACCACAAGGCTATATGGGCGGTGACCAAGGAGGGCATCACCCGCGTTGCTTACAACTGTGCCAAAGCCCAGATGACCGCAGCTCGCGCCTGAGTCAAAAGGGTGGAAGCCAGAATCAGACATCTAGAGCGAAACTGCCAGCCTTCGCCCTCTCCCAGTTGGTTGGAAGACTGGGAAGCGGCGCAGGAAGCACTCCACTTGGAGCTCACACTGCAGGAAGAACGGGCAGCAAACTTTACAACATCTCGTTACTATGCTCAATGGGAACGCCCCACCCGCTTTTTCTTTCAGAAACAGAAAGCCTGGTCAACAGCGCAGGATATTACTGCATTGAAGATTGGCACTACAGTCACTTCGGATAAGGAGGAAATCACGCAGGAACTACACCGCTTTTACTCCAGCCTCTTCCATGCCACCCAGGTGGACCCGTCGGACATCCAAGACTTCCTGTGGTGGGCTCAAGAGCCGCCCATTGACCCACGGGCTGATGAGGCTCTACTGGCGCCCATTTCCATCCAGGAGGTGATGGAAGCCTTCTGAAATCCCCACAGCTTAAAGCCCAGGCCCAGACGGAATACCCTTCGAGGTGTACCTTCTGGAACCTGCGGTGATAGCCAGAACCCTCCGCGACCTCTTCGCTGCACTCTTGGTGAATGGCGAGGTCCTCTCCGACTCCAGAGGCTCAATCATGACCCTTATTCACAAGTAGTCAGACCGTGAGAACCTGGCGAACTGGCGCCCATAGCGTTGATCAACACTGACCACAAGCTCTTTTGAAGCTTCTAGCCAACCGCATCACCAAATGGGTGTCACCTCACCTCTCCCCATCCCAGCACAGTTTTATTCCGGAGAGGTCGTTATGGGACAACTATAATGACCTTCACGTGACTTTGACTTATAACTCTCATAAGGTTAATGGCTTTGTGGCTCTCCTGGATATGTAAAAAGCATATGATCAGGTGGCCTGGAAGTATATTGATGCTTCCCTGGCCCACTTCCATCTCCCCCCGCAACTAGGCGCTGGATATCAGCGCTCTATGACCAGCTCCACACCAGAGTCCTGGCGCCAATGGGCTTTACAGTGGCAGTACAGTTGGACAAGGTCTCCGGCAAGGGGACCCCCTGAGCCCAATCCTTTTTAACATCACCCTCGACCCCCTCTTGGCCTCCTTACAGGATAAGCTAACAAGGATTATGGTCCCAGGTAAATCCCCCACCCGCACCATGGCATTTGCAGATGACACCGCCATTGCATTTGGCTGCCCTGGGGATGTTGCCCTCGCTGCTGTGACCATTGAGAGGTACACCAAGGCGTCCAACGCCATGGTCAACACCTCCAAGACAACAGTTGTACAGGTCGGCTCCCCCACCTTCCCCCCACCATTTGGTATTGAACCTTTGCGCGGTACCTTCTGTCACCTGGGCGTTCTCACCAACCAACAAGGAGTTGCGCTAAAAGACAATGAGGACTTGCTCCTCGCAGCAGTTAACTCCAGGATTGCCAGCTGAAACTGGCGGCACATCACCCCCCAGGGTCGAGCTTTGATGGCCATAGTGTTCCTCCTCTCCAAAGTCTGGTTCCTAGCGCATGTCTGCCCATTCACAGACGCCTTTTATACGCGGCTCAATGTACTCCTCCGCTATTGGATCTGGGGCTCAAACCATCCATCAATGGCCCTCTCAACCATTGCCTGACCCTGCAAGGAAGGGGGCCTAGGGCTTCTGGACACGCGATCCCACGCCACCACAATCTTCCTGAAGTTCCTATGGCCGATTGTCTGCTGGGACGCGACCCCCTTTCCCCATGGGCGCCCGCCCTCCGCCAGTCAGTGTCAGCAGCTCTGGGTCTTCCTAGAGCATCTCTGAACTCATTAGGGGAGTGGCTCACAAACCACCCAGGCCATCGCCTGAAACCATCCTCATCCCCCTACTGGAACCAGACTCTCCTTGCCCTGAAACGAGTAGGCGCGCGGATCCACCATGCCTTCCCATACAGAAGGAAAGGCCCTGGCCTCAGCCCCCGTCGCCATGCAATTGTGCACAATGGACAAGATGTCACAACTCGCCTCAACCCCCAAGATCATCCTCCCATCCGCCTAAGACTCCTTGAGCTCCTCCCTCCCTCTGTGAGATTCAACCTTAAGGAATTGTGGAAGGATGTCTATCACCCCATCCTGTCAGCAAAGGTGTCCAATACCTTATGGAGGGTGCTCCACTGTTTATACAGGACAGGGGACTGGACTGGCCCTACCTTCCAGCACCAAAGCTGCCCCCGCTGTGTGGAGCCTATTGACTCCCACCTCCATCATTTTTTCACCTGTCCAGGTGTCGCTGCATTTTGGCCAAAGGCCCGCGAGCTCCTCCATGCTCAGCCCTGATTTGGACACCCTGTGAAGGACCTCATGTTCGAGCAGACGTTGCCTGGTTTCCACCAATCACTCCGTGTCCTCGCCTATGCCACAGCCATCTGGACCATCCATAACTCCTTCCTTCGTGCTGCCTTTAACCAGCAAGTGTGGACCCTTCCACACATGATCACTCACTTTCAGGTACACTTTGAGATGGCCCTGAAGATCTGCACTATGTCGCCAACCCTCCCCCGCTCAGTTGTCATTGCAGCACGGCTCTGGCGCGCAAACCCCCTCCCTTTCTCGATGCCTCCTCCCTCCCCTTCCCTTGCCTCTGTCTCTTAGGAGCCCAGGCATAATTTAATAAACATCGATGAATCCCCCCTCAGGTTGGGACCATCTAGTACTAAAAAAACTGTTCCAGAGCAGAGCTCCACTTAAATGGCACACCTTTTTGTAATAAATGGAATAAGGGCTCTGCCCTACCAGCAAACTTGGGTAGAAATTGATGATAGTACCTGGCCATATGAGGAAGACTTGTATGTTCTTCAAGGAGGTTGGAGGTGTCATTTGCTTAATAGTTAAAAATAATTTAAAAGTGGTTATATTTCTTTAGCTGGACCCTGGTGACATAAGAACTCCATTTCATTTTGAAAAAAGGAACATTTGGAGTGTTTTGGCTTTAATGAAGAATTTTGAATTCGTTTAAAAACTTCTTTTAAATGTTCAAGATGCTCATTAAATGTTTTTGAAAACATGGTAATTTCATCCAAATATACCAAAACACAGTTCAGCTTTATCTCCTGTAACATACTATCTATGGTTCTTTGAAATGTTACTGGTGCGTTGCTCAACCCTTGTGGCATATGGGTGGGTTCAAATAAGCCCTCACTAGATATTAAGCACAATTAGCTTGGTCTTCTAGTGTTAATTCAAACTTCCAGTACCCGCTGGATAAGTCCATTACTGAAAAATAGGTTGAAACAGTTAACAACCAGAAGTAAATCATTAATCTGTGGTAAAGGGTAGCTATCTCAATGTGAAATTGCATTTAACCTGCGATAATCTATAATAACCCAATGTAAGCCATCCTCTTTTTTCACCAATAACAGAGGTGAGGCCCAGGGACTCTTGGAAGGTTTTAAAAATTTTGCCTCCAATAGTTGATGTAATTCTTTGATAACCTGTGCTTCTTCCTTTTTTGACTTATGATAGAATTTGGCACGAATAGGAGGGTGATCTTCAGTTTCAATGGTATGAATTACTCCCTTCATCTTACAGAAATTGTAAGTATTCTTAGCAAATATGTCGGAGTATTCTTCCATTAATTGAAGTACTTGTTCCTCCTGTTTTTATCAAGGTGTTTCCATATTGCAGGTCCGCAGTAAGAATATCCCGATTGGTTTCCAACCCAAAGCCTTGTAGACTTCCAAAAGTTCTACCGCCATAAATTTGAGATAGGGGAAAAGCTTGAGATAGGGTATAGGATTTTTTCTATCTAACGTTTTTAGTTCATTGGTAAGGTTTTCCAATAAAAAAAGTTACTATCCAGAATATGCATAATCCAATACCCCATGACAAGGCAAGATCTCTTTAGCAGAAGGGTTTTAAATCCCTTGGACTTGTAATAGATGGCCCTTGGGTATATAAAAATGTAAAAATTTATTGACAATAGCCTGAGATTTTGGCGGAATGGTCACAATCTTAGGGAAAATAGGCATTCCTTCTTCTATGTCAGCCGTCTTAGGGGGTATTTTTTATTCAAGGGCCTTCAGCATGATACTTGATGGAATAGGACCCCTTTGATTCCTCTAACAGACATATCCGACGTCTAGTATTTTGAGAATGTTCAGATAAAAGCAATGGAACCCTATACCCCAAATAGGATATAAAAGCGTTGGGGTAATTAATAGTTCCATCGAATTTCTGCAAAAATTGAGTCCTCAAGAGAAGGTCATAACTCAAATTATCAAAGATGATTGTAGGTAACATAAAAGTTAACTTCCCAATTTTCAATGAGAGTGACGAAAAAACTCTAATTAATCAAGTACTCTGAGGTCCTTCAGTGCCATATTCTTCATAATGTGAAGTATTGGGTGTTAAATTAATCTGCTTGGTCATTTTTATGAGACTACATTCACAGGAGGTCCATTTCAATAATAGCTTTAGTATTAGTTTGATTCACTCAAAAATCAATATGGGTGATTATACTTCCAAACTGAAAAGGGTAAAGCCAACAAGGAGGACAAGTAATAGGAAGAATGTTAATCTTTATCATACTCTACAGGGCTTTGAGGTTCCTGCTGCATATTCATAGCATTGTCAAGATGGTAAATCATATTGGTTTTGTAGTTTTTCTTCTTTTCGTCACTTCCTTTCTATATCTACGGTCTTCTGTATGGATGTATCAGTGACAATAATTACACTGAATAGCTCTAGAATTTTCAAGCACAACGTATACTTTAGGACGACTGGGTCTTTAAGTGTCTTAGATTTGGGGTTTTTTCAGTAAAATTGAGAAAGTAATTCCAACAAGGCCTCCAATATGTCTAAGATACTTCTGAAGTTCTTTTTTATGCTAATAAGGTAGACTTGCATTTGAGATCTTGAAGTAAAAGTGGACATAACAGCTTAATAGCATTGTCCAAATTAACTGGCCACATGCTACCAAAGTCCGAGGCTCTCAGTAAAGTTGATGAGTGAAGTCTTTGATATTTTCACTTTGATGGGGCTTTATGCCTATAAAAGCCTGTTTCTGAGATGATAAGGTCTGTTCACACACAAATTCTTTGATCAATTCCTCCTTAACCTGGGACCAAGTAGAACAAGTCATCAAATGAGGCACCATGATATCTTGGGCTAATTGTGTAAGACAATTTGGTAAATAAAGCATTTTTTGATAATCCGTGGCCTCACTCAGAGCCTTCTCATATAAATGGAGAAAGGAGATGATACTGCCTTCCCCAGAAGAGTACTAATCCATGAATACAGGTTTAAAACTCATAGGATTATTGGCTGATAAAACATGCACTCCAGGTTGTTCTGATTTGATGTATATGTAAGAGTTAGATTCAGAATTTTTTGAAGAATATTGAGGTTAGGAACCAGCTGCCTTGGTACAAATTTTATTGATCTGACGATTTAGATTAGAATACCCATCTTTTTTATCCAATCTGGGAGATAACTCAAAGATTTGCTCCTGCTGTGCATGGTATGTAAGTTCCAAAGTTTCACTCTTTATTTGAAGCATATCCCCTTCAAATTCACAGGCCTATAACAGGATGTCAGTATCCTTTGCCCATTTAGCCAGATTGTTCAATTTTTAAATAATGAATTAAGCAATAACAGAGGATCAATAGGTACTCCATCAGGAGTTATATTACACTCCTTGGCAAGTTATAAAACTTCTCACGCAAAACGTTTAATCATGCTCAAAAGAGTGTCATCCTGCTGAAGGGATCCTGAATGCCCATCAGCACCAAGGGGTCCACTTAGTCCATCAGCACCAGAAAATCCTCAAGGCCTTTCAGCACCTGGGGATCATGAGGTCCATCAGCATCTGGGGTCCACGTGGCCCTTCACCCCCTGATAGCGCATGAGGTCCTTCAACACCAGGAGGACCTTGTTCCCTTGGAGGAACCTTAGTTCCTCAGGTTTTTATATTTTTCTAACTCAAAACTGAATTCCATAGTACAATTGCACCAATTGAAAGAGGCAAATTTTACCTTCTTCTTCCATCAATTGGATATGATTAAAGAGTCAGGAAAAAATGGCTCTCCATTCAACCTGAATTTTCTGGGCTTGCTTACTAACTGTGAGGTAACAAAACTATATATTTCATGTTCAAGCTGAACAAGTTGTTGTTGCACTCCATTAAAATTTTTTTTGATTACTAATAATGGCGTCACAATTATCTTTACTAAACTTGGAGGTAGACTTGAAGTACTCAGAAACATAATTAATCAAGAAATGGGATCCTTCTATTAAATTAAGCAACCCTTGATAATGCATTCCTACTACTTGTAATAAGTATTATAATATATGTTGTACAAATTAGTGTAAATTTTGCTTGGTACCAATCCCAGAAATTGAAAAGTTTGATATAAAACCTTATTGTAGGGGGTACAACATTAGTCTGAGATCAAGTAGAACGGATTCCAGGAATTAGAATCCCATCAAGCAATTGATTAATGATGTTTTTTAAAACCTCTGGCTGTATTTGAAAATTCGTAATAAAGCTTAAATTGGGACCATGAAATTCTAAGCTGGCACAGAATTCCAACGTATAAGGTACCCTTGGGATTTCAGATCTATTGGAGTGTCCCATCATAAACTACTACCTTGCTCATGGTCTTGAGACTCTTCTGGCAAAAAGGAGCAACCATCTTCAAAATAGATGTTTTCACAAGAGAGTAACTTAAGAGCCCCTGTAGTGAGCACCAATTTTTGAGGTTTTGAAATGCACCTCTGTAGTGGTAAGGTAAGTCTCAAAGTTAATTGATGGAATCTCCAAAAAGATATAAAAGATAGTAGTAAATATAGGATTGTAAATAGACCTATTTTTTATTATCAAAAAAATTGAATATTTATAAGCTTTGAAGTAATTCAGGATCTATCAGCTCTTTTCAATTGCTGAGCGATCAAATCTTCTGATATCACCTGATTGGGATAAGCCTGATCATTCTTATTAAACTTGATAAAATTAGATTCATTGAGCTCCCCATATATTATCATCAGTAGAATATTTGGGGTAAAAGTTTTGGGAACTGAAGAATTCTGAAAATTTCTGCCACAATGGGAAAGCAAAATGAGGATTGCTGTTTCTTGGTACAAATACACAAATAAAGATAGTAGCTATATTAAAGAAATGTCATATTAACATGGCATAATCACACTTCTGTTAATTATAGAATTAATGCTTAATTCTATACTATGCCACTTAATCTTCCTAAACTAAGTCACTAAGTCTTCTCCTATAAACGGGATGATAACCTACTTGTATCACACTAGCAGGCTATATACTTTTCAGGTAAACTCTAACCCAAGCCACCAAGCGAATAACCATATTTTGATAGGATTTTGGTATTTTCTTAGCTCATTTCTAAGTTCTTTAATCTCTGGAGGAACCAAAAATCAATTTTCTCACTAATTATGTTATATTACTTATAGATCTTGTAAAAAGTCTCTCCCAATTTATAATTTTTGTCAAATAATAAATTTGATTATTTGTAAAACTTTTGGAGCTCCAACGCTCTGTGTAAATTTTTTGTAAAAAATTTCAATGGAAGAAGGGTGGTTAGCCTGGCAGGTAAAACTGCTTCCACCCTAGTGCAGATTTTTATTTTCAAGACCTGTGCTGGCTAGAAAATTCTCGCTATGGTATACTTGTCCCAAGGCTGACCCACCTCAAGTATTATAACTTTAATGGAAGATTGGTCCACTCAGATCATTTATAATAGGTTTATGTCTCAATAAAAAGTTATGACACATTTTGAGAAAATTAGCTTAAGAGCAACTTACTAGAATACATTGATGCAAATTTAATGTATTTCTTGATTGTTTTAATATTATTTATCTATTTGAGTATTATATGACACCCTGCTATTTAGAGCCATCAGCAGGAGTTAAGACTTCTAAACAGAGAAGTACAATACTCTAAGTGAAACCTAAATCAGTTACATAACTATATTGTTAAACTTAAGCATTAGGTGCATGAAGTGCATTAGTACCATTAACCAGATTTCTATAATCCATAAATGAGATTTGGATTTACTATAACGAAAAAAAGCTATTAGAACGTGAGATTGTAAAAAATATAAAGCAGACTGTCTAAAAAAAGCAAATACCCATGCTATTAGAGCTACCATAGAAGTTTTATTATATCTACTCAAAGATCTTCGACACAGTGGAAATATTAAGAGATACTTTTAGCAGTTAAACGTAAAAATGATGAAATTATTATATTACTTGATTACTATGAGGAAGCTTTAAGTACCATTCAGTACTTGCTATACTATATTCATCATGAGTTATTTGATTCCCAAGTTACATCAACACCAACTACCAGCTCATACTGAAAAACAATTTCAAATTAAAACTTTATGATTGTTACATAACAAACTTTAAAATCAGCTTCCCCTCAAGTGGCTCCTAACTTTAGCAAATTTTTTGAGACCATGTACAGCCTCTGGAGAGGGTATTATCTCTGGCTTCTTCTAGATTTATGAGAATTCAATGGATGGAGCAAGTGATTATTTAAATCTCGCCGCATCAAGGGTGCATACGTAGAGATGCACAAAAGGTCTTAAATGAGATCTTGATACTAGGATTGTCGTGGGATCATGTAGAATAGATCATAATATCCAAGTTTGTAGGTGCTAAAGGCATATAAAACATCAAACAGGAGTTCCTCAAAATGTTGAGAAAAGCTTAGTCATTTGTAAACTACGCCTCATTATCTACTTGATGGCAAAATAAACAGGACTAAAACTACTTTAGATATGGTTGCTGAAAATACTGTGCTACTTGGTTCACTTGACGCCCATTAACAACTTCTCATGAACATAATATTGTAATTAAGACTGCAGCAACATAAAAAATGTTGAAGTATATTTTAATAATGTACAAGATGCATATTGAGACTAATGGCATCCTCATCATCAAGCTACTAGTTGCACCCAGCAAGCAGTTTATGTGGCTTAATACAAGAAGGATAAATTGAAGAAATCTAAAGAATGGTCTAAGAAGAAAGGCTCTAAGTACGTGCCCCTGTGCTTTTTCTTCAGATTCTGGTCACCTTTTACAATACTGCACTATGCGAGATTATACTGAGAATAATAAGGAAACCAAATATGTTTCTGATGAATAACAACCTTTTTTAAGTAAATTAGACGATGCTAATAACTCAAGTTCAAGATAAGAATAAAAGCTCTGATGAAAAGTCTGACACTGGATATTACATGTTAAGGGCTCCAAGTGCTTAGAATTACCCCCTCGCTCATGCATGAATTTTTTTTAATAAGCTGATAAGAATAGCTCCAACTTGGATTAAGCGGTTGGACCAGTCCAAATTGTTGAATCCTCAGTTGAAGGCGAACATCTTGTGGAAAGTATTTTTAAGAAAAGTGAATTGCCCAATGATTACTTTTTTGCTTACGCTTTTATTCCTAAACCCAATGAGAGGTTTTGTGAGATAAAGAAGTTTAGTAAAGTCTTAACTATTACCATCATTTTGGCTAAAGCGTGACAAAAGTTGAGACTACTATCTATAAGGTCAAAGTATCAGTTGTTTTATATACTGGTGCTTAAATGAAGGTATTGTCTTCTAAGCTCCTAAAAAGTATCAATTTTTCCCCAGATATTGACTACAACGTGAAATATCATATAGGAAGTCCTAAAAACACGTGCACTTAAAGAATTATCAACTTTACTATTTTACTTGGACGCCTTGTATTGACTGCCCCTATGATTGCATTAAATATGACTATTACAATTTTTTATTGGTGCCCAATTTCTCCTGGATTTTGGAGTGATCATTAACTTGCAAACTATAGATGTCACCCTCTTAAACTATAAGTTACCTTTGGTGTTTAAGGAGGATACTACTAAATCGCAGAAGAAGTGGATTTGCCTAATTGAAACTAAAAGTTAAAATATACTGTGGTGTTACTTTTTGCACCAAAGCGGTTAAAGTTTTACTACATCTGTGCATACTAAAGCATGAGTGTCTCTTTATTCGAGTTATGAGATGGAACATATACTTAGAGAAGAAGATAATGCAAATTGTCGTCAATGTTAAAAATTCCATAAAAACGATTCATGAGATATATACCCCAGAGGTTATTCGCAGTTGAGAACCAAAACATTAACTGGATCCTATGATGCAACTTATAATGGAGAGATTAATGTTATGCTTAAAAATTATTACCATACCTATTGCAGTCTATGGTCAGACTTTAGTCAACACAAATATTGTAGCCTATAGATCACTTGTATCAATTTATACCATAACAGTATGGAAATATTAGGCCATGACAAAATGACTAACTACAAACAAATGGACTTACAGACGAGATTATTGAAGAGTTTTAGTTATCTTCAGTAAAGGATCTACTGTTTATGGTATGTTTTAAGGCGAAACTCATAATAAGATACTGATGATGTTATCCCATTCCTATCTAAACCATATTGCTGCTTAAAGCGTGAGGAGGAACTTATAATAAAGAGGTACAGCAACTGAAGGATTCTGGGTCATTAGAGCCTTCTAAATGCCATTGGTATTCACCCTTGTCGCAGTGAAAAAGGAAAACGGTGGCCATATGTAGTAATGTACTATCACTACATCATAACCTTACAAAAGGATGCATATACTTTGACGCAATTTGATTATGCTTTGAAATGACTGGGAAGATTAAAGTACTTATCAGCTATGGACCTCGCAGTGAGTACATGCAGATATAGTTGAGATCTGAAATCAAGAGAAGTTTGCCTTGATTGCAAGATCAGGATTTTATGATCTAACGTGAATGCTGCAGGGCCTTAGTAGTACACCTGAAACATCTCAACGCGCATTTTACACAATCTTTGCAGACCTCAAGGTGTCTTATGTATTATCTACCTTATGATATCACAGTATTAAGTAAGACCACTCAAGTACATCTTTAACACCTGAGTGAAGTTTTTAGCCGCATTCAAGAGGCTACTAAGAAGTTAAAAAAGGTGATAGTTCATTCTCAAAACAACAGCTAGAGTTTCTTGGACAAGTATAAAGAAGTAAGGGATCAAACCAATATTGGGAATTTCGATGCCATAGTGAAGATAGAAGCACTTAAAAGATTGGGAGACGTTCAGTCCTTCATTGGGATGACTAGCTACTATTGCCAACTTGAACCTCAAATCGCTCATATTTCAGCGCTTTTAATTCACTTGTTCACCAAGGATACCCCATATGAGCTTGTAATTGAGCATAAAAGGCTTTAAATGAGTTGAATCGAAGAATAACATCATTCCTCTAATTAATTATCTTGATTATAAGCGCATCATCTACCTTTATGCTGATGACATTGATGTGAAATCTATAAATCTTTCACACCTTTTTGAGAATGGAGTGGATAATCCTTTTTTAATTTCTTAAAAAAGTAATTTAAGAGGAATGCAATTATTCAGTAAGTGAAGAATAATATTTTGCAGTAATACGTGCACGCACCCACTTCAGATCATAATATATGGTGTCCATTTCAAATTGCTGTTGGACATTCATTCAAGCAAAGGTTGAGACATAAAGGATCCAGATTGTCACCTTGCAAAATGGGCGAACAGCTTCAGGGCTAATATTCACATCTTGCACATGTCTGGTTATAAAGACCTTAATTCTTATGGATTATTAGACTTTTAACTTACCACCTTCAAATCAGTAGAAGACTATTTGAATGATTTAATTTGGCTGTTTGAAAATGCCTGGGCTGATAAAATGATTGAGATTTCAAAGATAGTTTCAAAGATGATACAAAGAAACTCTTAAAGCGGATGGACAACTTCAGAAGCTTTTCAATGACAAATAGTTTCCAGATGTTTCCTAGTAACCACGGCGACCTAATCATGGAAGCACAGATTTAAATTAGACATGGATGATTTCAGATGATGCACGATTAACTGAAATCAAGATACTAATGATATTAATAACTGACAATATCAACAATACATCTGAGCTTTTTGTTCCATGTTTGACGTTTAAACCTTTTCTCAAAATTGAATTTGACCCAGTACCACCCACTTACTCACTTCACAAAAGTCTATTGGCTTATGGGGCCAATACCACGATCATCCAATGGAGCTAAGACCGTGATAATCGCCATTTATTAAATCATTAAGTGGGTTGAAGCATTAGAAGTAAGACATATACTGCCATTGTAATTACCAGTTCATTTACACCCATTTTATAACAATACATGGATGTCCGCAGGCCTATTTATCAAAAAATATGATAAACCTTATATCTGAATCAACTAGGAAGCTTATGGGCCTGTCTGGGCTTCAACAACAATTTACTACCCCATATACCCCTTTAGAAAATGATAGCATTAAAAGAGTTATGGTCAACTTAATGAAATTGTTAAGAAGATGGTCACTGACTAAGCCTTCAAATAGAATGAGTTACTGCCATCAGCATAATTATTTGCATATTACCTAGGTTATCATCACATATTGAGATGCCCCTTAAAAGGCTCTATATAAACAAGAAGCTGTTTACCATCATAATTGCCCCTAAAGTCAATAATGATAGGAAGTGGTTACTAAAATTGGTTACTAGAAAAGTTATTAACCAGCTTAGTAAAAATCAGTTTGAAGCTGGAAATAGTATTACAATTAGCTTAGTAGCAGGTATGACAGATAATAGTCTGCAACTAACATTAGTATATTTAAAATGATACTGAGTATATACTAATCTATTATGATATAGGAAGTAATATAAAGAAACTTTTAGCGTCTTAACGCATGACTAATTGCATTTATTGCATGTTAAGGTATTGAGTACCACACTTAAGATACAAGCACCTAAATCACATATAATAGAATGCATGGCAGACACCTCAAATCTTACCACAAGTGGTATCTTGGGAAGGGTAACGTTATAGATACCACTAAAGAGGCTAAACTCTCTCCCAGTAGTAAATTTGGTGCTAGAATATTACCAGGAGTTAATAAAATTAATATAGTTCATATAAGCTTATTATAGATTCTCATAAGGGCACTTTTTACAAAGATTACCCACAAATGACCCTAGACAACACTCTTTTCTTATACCAAAAAATTTGATAATTAATCTAGAATTGGATTAGTTAGCTCTAAATTTGCTATTAAATCTGAAGACAAAATTATTAAAAATGGCCAGGGTCAATATAAAACCAAATTTAAATGAACCTACAATGATCAAAATTATCCAACATCAAAAATCATCTTTTAAAATGATCCAATAATATTAGCTATATAAAGCAATCTGAATAAATTCTCTACTGTTACTGCCTTTTGTTTAAGCACAATTTAAAACCTCAAAAGTGATTACCTATAATATTTCAGCGTAATTTAGTAAAAAAGAATGATAATCTAAATAAAAGTGCTTATAAAGATACTCTTGACTGCATTTTAAAAAAAATCTAAATTGTAATTTAAGTCATTTAATTAAGTATTAAATAAATTGTGGCTAGTTAGATTAGTTGAAATCTGACGTATAAGAATCCTTGTTGTGAACAACACTGAGCCCAGTTAGTCCTTATTACATCTAAAGAAAAAAATTTTCAACTTACATCTACTAACCCCTTCAAATGAGGAGCGCTTTTTTAGTTCCAACAGTAAAAATGTGGTATTAGAGTCAGTGTTACAAAATGATAGTCCTTTGTTGAAATTACCCGTAAAAAATACTAAATAGTTACCAAATCAATTTTCTTGTACTATTATGGATGGCTTAACACAATAGTATTGGAGTTAGCGATATTTTATAGCTATTGATTAGAGCTATGCTCTGATGAATTATTAGTAGAATGTTATTAATGAGGATTGACTCTGGCAGTAACTTATAATAATGATTTATTGAGGATGATCAGTAATAATGTTAGATGAATTCCTCTTATAAAACCAAATTCTCTATATGGATCAATTAAGTTAAATCTCTGTTTTTAAGGACTGTGAATAATCTGAAACGTCAATAGCACTTGTCAGTAACTAGTAGTAAGTCACGGTGAAGCAGCCTACCATAGATAGGTAATCATTCCATTACCTTAGTATAGTCATTAATCATAGTAGCTAATCTAATGAGATCAGTCTAAGACAATGGAACGCGTTATTTTAAAAAGCTAATCTAGGAAGAATTATAATCTAGCTAAGAGGAGCGTTGGCTAGGTGGATAGACAACCAATGCGCTATTTCATCGCTAGTATAATTCTTTAGGGTAATATAAATTTAAATTACAGTGTGAGGAAGGCTGACCAGGGGATGGACACTTCCAAATGTCGACCCAAAAGAAATGAAACTTAGTAACAGGGAAGGCACCCCAGAGAAGCGATGCTATCTCTTGTTGCCAGCGGGGACGCCACTATGGGGAGGAGGAGGGAACGTGTGAAGGGGACGTAGCCACAATTGAACAGGTGTGGAGTAAAAGGTCCAATTTGATGAACCAAACTGGGAACCAGGAGGAGACCAGCTGATGGCGATGCAGTGGGAGGTACCCAAACATCCACGCCTGAAAGTGGTCCACCAAATGGGACCAGAATCTGTGGACAGCTTCTGGGAGGGTGGGGGTGGAGCCTGCGATGGCATCCAAGACAATCGTGTGGATAGTCCACATGGCGATTGTGACCACCAGAGCATGGAGGGAAGGTGGAAGGGGGGATGCCATGGATATAGCAAACATATATCTTGACATACTGAAGGGATGTGTTTGATCCTGGCCAAGCAGACGTTGAACTTCGCGCCATATCACTTTAGAGGTAGGGCACTTCTCCAGGCGGTGTAACAGCATTCCATACTGGCCACACACAACGCAGGATGAGTGTAAAGCGTTAGAGTGCTCAGCCATATGGTACACCCGCCTCAAGCAGCACCACAGATGTGAATGGATTTGAGGCTGCAACGGAGGGTGGTGTGCGTATTTCCATATCGTCTTCTGGGTCTCAATGGAGTAAGGGATGTCCATCATGTCCAGGTAGTCCACCCTGGATAGGACATGGGGCCGTGTGGGGATCAAGCCATCTTGATTGGGTAGCCCCTGTACCTCCTGTGTGAACTGAGGAGAGGGGCGGCCTCTCTGTGCTGTGTCTACTAATATGAATTTTCCACTCAGCGCTCCACATGGAGAGGAGGATTCGTTTGTATTGGGTTTTAGTGCCGTGAGGACCTGTGGCCGATGGGTGGGAAGCTTAATATTTCATCAAATAGTGAGGGTTTGATGGATTGTTAAGGCCCAGGGCGCGGGAGAAGTTGGAGCGGGCTGCGCGGGACCAGCGTTGGGAGGGGAGCGTAGGGGCAGTGACAGCCGCAATCCAGGTGCCCAGGATCTTGGCCACATGGACTTTAAAGTCGAGCAGGCCCATGCCACCATGACGACGAGGGCCAAACATGACCTCAAGCCGCACTGGAGGTGGGCGGCCTGACCAAAGCCACCCTTGCAGAAGGGCATACATAGATTTGAAAAAACCTGGGAGAAGGCTATGCCGTGGGCTCCAAACCAGACTTTGGAGAGGAGCATAGAGTTGGCTAAAACAACCCTGCCAGTGAGGGAAGTAGGGTGGGCTCTGAGGGAGGCGATGCGCTTCATCACGTTGTCTAGAATATGTCTTTCCATTACTGCTGAGGCATACCCGCCTGCCTCCACCCACACGCCCAGATGGCGGACAGGCCCTATGGTATGGCGTGGTACAAAGGGGAGCACAAGTGGGGTGGTGTGGGGTGAGCAGGGAGGGCGAGCACATGTGCGAGCATATGGGCCAGGCTGGGCACTGGTCGCTGGGGCCCAGTGGGTTTGATACCAACTAAGGAGGATGATTTCGGTTTTGGAAGCGTTCAGTGCAGCATTACTTACCTGGGAATATTCCTGGATGAGAGCTTCAAGCGCGCGTGCGTCTTTATTATTGGACACCCCAACCACACAGTCATCTGCAAACGCCATCATCTTGACTGGGGCTTGGCCTGGTACATGGACCCCAGTGAGGTGGGCATTTACGTTTCAAAGTAGTGGGTCAAGGCTGAAGTTGTATAAGTGTGGGCTAAGGGGGTCCCCTTGGCGTAAGCCCCTTTGAGGGCGGACTACTTCCATTAGGAAGCCAGGGCCACGCACTGCCATTGTTGCAGATTCTGTGAGCAGCATTACCCAGTTGATGAAGCGAGGGGGCAAACGGATTTGATGGAGGCAGGCCCTAAGGTATTCCCAGTTTACTCTATCATAGGCCTTCTGTTGGTCCAAAAATACTAGTGCCCCAGAGGCTGTGGACTGGCATGTGTTAGCCACAGAGTGCACGTTGTCCCAAATCGACCTTCTGGGTATGAAATCGAATTGTTCTGGGGAGATGGTGGCATATGCTACAATCCCTAAACAGTTAGCCATAATTTTAGTTAAAATTTTTGTATCCATGTTAGTTAAAAAAATGGGGCGCCAGTTGGCTAGGTCTGGCTTATTCACTTTCTTGAAAAGTGTGACGGTGAAGGCCTCTTGCCCTCCTGGTAGAAGGCGCGTATCCAGAATGCTCTGGTTAAGGGAGGCAAGCAACAGTGGGGATATATATTTGAAGTACTTTTTATAGAATTCATATGGAATGCCATCTGGGCCTGGGCATTTCTGATTTGGTGCGCCGCGGATGGCTGACCAGAGTTCATTTGTAGTAATCAAATTCATTAGTTCTGGGTATCAGGAAATGGTGCAGATGTGAGTGCTGTCGAGAAATTTCGCCACTTCAGCTGGCTGAATTAAATCAGATCGGTATAACTTGGAGTAATACTTTTGTATTTTGATTGCCACTTCAGCCAGTGTATCCATGACGGAATCATCCAATCTCTGCATCTGTGTGCAGGCCACACTCTGGTGCAGTGCAAAGAATTTTTTAAAAAAATATACGGTGCACGTGTCACCCTCTGTAATGTGTTTGGCCCTGTACTGAACAAAAACCCAATGTTTGTGTTGCCTTTTGAGCGCGTTGAGGTGGGCGGCTGCTTCTGCCCACTTCTGGCCCCAAGCAGGACTGTAGCCTGTGGCTGGGATGTTGGATTCCAGGTGTGCCAACTCTTCCAGAGCGCACGAGATGATGGCTGATGTAGCTTGTGAGCATCGGGAGGTGAGGTGGTGAGTGTGGTGGATGGTATTCTCTTTAAGTTTGACCATGTGGAAATTGGGTTCGCGCAAAACAGTGTAATAAACTCTTTTGCTGAAGTTGCTAATTCCACCCAAGTGGAAAATCCTGGTGACACAAGTTCAGGTGGGCGGAGTTTGCACCAATGTGGGGCCTTAGCCACTGTGACAGGTAAGTGGTAGGATATTGAGACCAGCCGGTGGTTAGAGAATTCAATTTTTGTTGTTTGGAAGTGGGAAAGGTGAGATCAAAATTTCGCCGGTGTGAGGATAAGGTCAATGCGGGTCATGGACCTTAATTGTCCGTTGTGGATGTGGGGGCGCATCATGTTTTTGAGCAGTGGGGCTTGCTGCGGCAGCGCGTCTAATAACCCAAGGGTGGCCTTTATAACGCGAAGTTCTATGTGACCCTGGGGGCGTGGGATGAGGAAGGCCAATGGTCTGTGGGTGAGTCTAGCCAACAGTTCATGTTGCCAACTACAAAAGGGTCAGGGGGTAACAGAAGGGATTTGACTGACGAGAAGAATTCCTGACGCTCTCATGCACAGGGTGGGGCATAAATGTTGATGATAGTGTGCACAACTTTGGCCCACAAGAATGTAACAACAAGGAATCAGCCATTGAGGAAAGATTTCAATAATAAAAATTTAAAAAAATTGTTTTTCCAAACTAGCACCCCACAGTGCTCTGACCAGAAGGATAGGGAAGGGAGGAGCATGGTTTTCCAAGCATCCTCAGAAACTCACGGACAGTGGGACTCCTGGATGGCCAGGATGTCCATGGGTAAATTTTTTTTGTAAAAAACTCAGTTTCCTAGCCTGGGATGGTGAGGCCTTAAGTCCGGCGATATTCAATGTCTCTAAAGTAAAGGCTTCCCCCATCGCACCTTAGGTGTGAGGGGGTGGGCACCTGGGCCCACCAGCCTCCTCTAGATCCCCACAGGCCTTCACAGCAGTGCGGGTGTTTGCAGCAACACTATCAGTGGTTTTGTTAATTTTAGCAGAGAGGTTCGCGTTGGCTTTTGCCTTCGCTTTTTGTTTCCCCAGTGTTGAACGACTTTTTTGTGGTGCAGATGAGTTCAGTGCACCAACATTCGGGTCAAAAAAATTTTTCAGGTAGGTTGGAAACCAAGTTGGTTTCAATCAGGGCTTTGTTGCAAATGTCAGGTGAGATTGAGTCATCCATTGGATCCTCAGATTGGGTGGCCTAATCAGCATGGGCTTCCCAATCTGATTGGTTGAGGGATTCCTGAGTTGCTTCTGCTGCAAAGGTTTCAATGTCCTCCTGGCGTTGGGAATGTGGGATAGTGGAGGTGACTTTGGCCGCTTCCTTGGCTGCGGCCCTGCGGGCCTGTTTGGCCTTCTTTCACTCTTGAGGGGAGATAGGCTTAACTAGTAGGTAGCAGCCTTGTGCTCCCCACGGGAAAGCCTCTTTGGTGCTGATGGTTGGCTCATAGTGCGCCTCTCCGCTGGCCATGGCTGCTGAGGGGTGCTCTTGGAATGTGATGCCCTCTTAAATGGGGCATGTATGTGCCTTGTGGCTGAATGCGTCACAGTGGGTGCAGATGGGGGTGTGCTGTCTACAGTTACCCAGAAAGGGTGGGTGGTATGCCCTTCAATATTAATATAAGTGGAGTGTGGGATCTGGGTTAGGTCCTTTGCAATCTCCTCGGTTGGAGTCAGAACTGCAATGGCTTTGCCAGTGCACAGGTGTGGCATCAGCGTAAAGCGTTGCATCTTGAAGGATTGTATTTCGCTGTATATGGTGAGACCATCTTTCAGGTGCTGCTCCAGAATGGCACGCTTGACTGTAGTGGGCAAAAAGTTGAACATGAGGAAAATTTGGTTGGATTTTGTCCATCTGGTGCGCTTGGTTTTAATGAACCATTGCCCTTCAGGGAGGTCAATCACTAAGCGCACCGCAGCAGCTTCAGCTGCTGCCTCCTTATTTTTGAAACTGAGGTCCAGCCAACCACGTGACATGGAGTGAGGTGTGACATACACCGCGGTCAGGAAAAAAGTGTGCACATCCCCACAAAATTTTTCCCATAAAGCTGTTTGTTGGATATACAGAAACACCTGGACTCCGTATTCCACCAACAAAAATGGTTGAAAGTGCGGCGTGTTGATGTACTGGTTACATCGGCCCTGCCAAGTGAGGTTTTCCAGGGAAATAGTGACCGCCAGTTTTTTATTTTTTTCTATTCCGCCAGTTTCTCTGGGGCGTTTCTGAACATTGGAGGTCGTGGGCCTACCACCTGTGCCTCTTACCTTACTTGCCCAACTGCTCCCTAACATGGGCGCAGACTAATCTCCTTTGTGAGATTATCAAACTAGATTTAGACTTGAATTGAATAAGTTGCAAAAGTGATTGCAACGAGAGAGAAAAGTTTCTTTAGGGTAATATTATCAGTAGCAAATGACTATTTATAAGGCGCCAACCAAATTGTTGTACGTTGTCTTCCTTATATAACCCCTTAGTATAATTGAATAAAGGAGACTATAGATCATATACTATTAAATATTAATATACATTTTTTTATTGTAGAAGTCTGGATGATTAATTATCCTAATTTATTTTCTCGCCAATTCAATAATTAGAAAACTTTTTGGGGTTGAACAACTTATAGAAAAGAATTGAATGGGTGATTTTCTATTCTAATTCAGCACCATTTTCTATTCTTACACTAGAGTTATGAACCTGTACAGTAAACTAGAAAGGTTACAAGTGGTGCTCACTACAAGGGGTGGTTGAGCTAACTTAAGTATGATCAATATGTCATCCATCAAGAATAAATCTTGAGGATATGAAAGAACTAAAGAGTATTAATGAGAGCATTTAATGTTGGCAGCTCATGCTGATTCAACAGATATAAGAATGAGTAACAAAGATGGAGGAGGAAGTGGAGCTCATAACAAAAACAAATAATGAGTTATATCAATGAATTTCTGAGTTAGAGGGGAAAATCTAAAAAACAATAAGGATTTATTGATGTTTGAATTGAGACTTATAATTAAATTTAATGAACCATAAACTAGGAGAAAAGAAGAAACAGCTTTTCCAGGAAGTAGAACCCCATAAATGTACATGTGGTCAACTCAAGACATGGTTATGCGAGGACAAACTGAAGAGGGAGAAAGTAACGTAAGAATTGCTCCAGTTGCAAAGAAAATTCCTGGTGCATTTGTTTCCATGTTAGTAATCACTCCAGAAAATAAACCTATGGCTACCAGAAATGCTATAAAAATCCTTCATACTATTGCCCAGTACAGTTAAGACTGAGTAATATCGGACTACTCTGAAATTACTCACCTTTCATTGGGACAATCCCCTGGGTTTCTTTAAAATATTTGAAATGGCAATAGTTGACTACAATGATTCACATAAGACTTTCAATGTCCCTAAATATCTATATACCGATTATCAGAATTTAGTGTTGCCACATTTAAACTGAAACACTTAGATATATTATGATGCAAAGTGGGTCATAATGGATGGGTTTGGGAGCCCGTAATGTCTGGCTAACTGGAAACAAGTGTTCAAGGAGGTCTGGTTCAAAAAGAATGAATCCTTAACCAAATTTTCCAAATGATTCTAACAGGAGATGCAGATACTAACAGGTGCAAAGGTATTGACTGATTTTTGGTGCTCATATCACCATGAAAAAGACACTTTGACCCTTTCATGACCTTAACTGATCCATAGTCTCAGCTTTGACCAATAAGACGACTACCTCACAAAAGTATTTCATCTTAAGATGTTAAGCTCTATGTTTCACGTCCCTAATCAGAACTTTAAGAATAACCTTAGCACTAATACTAAACCTATGTGTAATAATCGGTAATTGTATATTAATTTCCTAAGGTTGGGACTGAAATTTTGCTTTGATGATAGTTGTGAACCCAATTTTCTGCAGAATATAAATGGCGAGTCAATGCACTTTGGGATAATTTTAATAAGGATTTATATTTATCAGCGGATTTTAATGAATTTAGGTTCCCTTAATCCACCAACAGATGTAGGACAGAACATCAGCATTTGCCAAACCTTGGCCGCACCTAATTTTATTATTAATTCGCATAGCTCTTGCAGGGCTGCTATATATTAATTGAGGATGTGTTTCCCTTCCCTCACTTGTATTTTCTAAATATTTTTTAATCACTTCTTCCAAAACAAAGCCCATTTGCTCACAAACAGCGCCGTTATAGATTTATATATTTGAATTTATTATATATGGAACTTTGGTCATGATAAACTAGGGTTTGGAGGAAGGATCCAGTGTCCCATCATGCCATGAGGGCGGTTGCACAACACAATCAGGTTCATGATAGGGTTTGTAGCAAAATGGTGCAGCCTTATGAAGCTGATGATGACTGAGGCCAGCAGTGTAGGAAAGTTCTACTACACCTCAGCCTGTTGAGAGGTATATTTTGTGTATTTAGTATTGTCCTGAAAGTAATATCTGGGACCCCCAAAGATGGCGGAATTTAAAATTTTCCTCTGGATGTTCAAATGGGGATTTAAATACTGATGCAACACTGACAGTCAGAGGATTGAGGTGACTCTATTCTGATGTAGGATTGCATATGTTAAGGTGGCAAATAGGGCCTTGAGAGCCCATTTGTTACATTATTTCCAAGTCATACTTTCTTGGCGAGTTGTTCCCCAAGCAGCCACTAGATTACATGGCGGCAATGTCCCAAGCATTGCTCTGAGCCCTCAAATCCTCCTTGTTGTTTCGCTGGCTTTTCAGCAAGGAGGATGGGGAGTTTGGAGGTGAGCAGTTGGACCGCTGGAGGTTGAGTGATCTTTTTCCTGCAAGTGGATCTCAAGGGGGAATGGCAACGCTTTCTGGAAACCCTAGATTTCCAGTCGAATCCCTTCAAGTTTCCCTCTCACAAAGTCACCTGTTGAAATATCAATTGATTTTATTCCCCTACCCAACATACCTAATTTTCATGTTCCAGGATCTCAGTTTTTGAGGGGGTAACGTAACGATCAGTAGTTGTACATAGATTTCCTAAGGTTGGGACTTAAGATATCCACTACAATGATGGGTGCAATCCTAATTTTCTAACTTGAATAATTAGTGAGTCAAAGCATTTTAGGTGATTTTAATAAATAATTATATTTTGAGTAAGATTTATTAATTTAAGGTTCACAAAATCCACCAGTGGATGAAGATTGGAACGTCAGCATTTTCTAAGCCTTGGCCACACCTAATTTGTTATTAATTTGTGTAGCTCTTACAGGGCTGCTATTTATCAAGTGAGGATGTGTTTCCCTTCCATCATTTGAATTCTACATATTTTGGTCTCTTCTTCTGAAGAAAAGCTCATTTTCTTAAAAACAGCATCTTTATGAATTTATTAATTAAATATACTATATGGAGACTCGGTTGTAATAGACTAGGGTTAGGGTGGAGAATCCAGTGTCCCAGTATGCTGTGAGGGCAAAGTGCAACATGAACAAAGACATGACGGGAATGAAGAGAAATGGTGCAGCCTTGTGAAAATGACGGGGCACAGAGGCCAGCGGCGTAGGGAAGTTCCGCCACACCTCAGCCTGTTGAGAGGCGTATTTAGTGTATTTAGTATTTTTCTGCAAGCGATATCTGGGACCCCTAAACATGGCGGAATCCAAACTTTCCATTGGATGTTTAAATGGGGATTTGAATATTAATGCAATCTTGAAAATAAGAGGATCAAAGTGACTCTCTTCTGTGATAGGCATTCTAATGGTGAGTTAACAAATAGGACCTTGGGAGCCCTTTTGTTACGCTATGGGGAAACTGAATGACTAGATTAAAGAGCTTGGAAGTTATAATCAAAATATGGAAATGACCCAATTATCTAAGAAGGGAATAATATAACATGAGCCACCTGTAACAAGTGAAGCAAATGGGACATTATACCCACCAATGCTGAGGAAAGAGCTCTAAAAAACAGGTTAATTAGGTTCGCCCTCCGGAGAAGGAATCCAAGAAGGAGATGGGAAAAGGCGCTGCAGTCTAGATGAGGAACAATCTAAATCCGCAGATATCCCAGTTCTGCCAAAAATAATCTCAAGAAGATTTTGATAACTCCTAACTGTTCATGGACAATGACATTTCAGACCCTCTTTATCAAGTGTTAATCTGAATATTCATATTACTGATCAGGCAAAATTCAAAGTTATTGGACCTAAAATTGTTAAGGAGGTCAATCAATCCAATGCACAACAATTGTCCAAGAAGATAAAAATGCAATAGCAATGATTAATTGCATTTGGAGAAACTCAATGATTCATTGTATATATTCCTATTAGTACAATAAAAGATGCTTTCCCAAACTGACAACACAGGTAATTGACATTTTAAGCTTGGCATCATACGGTGCTATGCACTCAATAAATACTATTTTTTAGTACTAGACACTCAATAAATACTATCTTACCATATTCCAAGTGCATATATGTGGATATCCTAGTTAATTAAGTCAAAGTAAGAGCTATAATTGACAGTGGGGAACTAATTAACAATGTTTTAACTAAATTAGTAAACAAGTGAAGAATTCGCCAGACCTGGAGAAAAAGAAAGAATATGGGACAGTTAGTCCTATTACTACTGTCTCTTGTGGATCATATAGTGCATTATCTTTCTAGTTCAGAATGTTGGTTGTCTCAGCTCCTTCTATCACTTTATTGAGTCAAAGTTATGAATTCTTATTGGGACGGATCTTCTAATATATATGGTGTTAAATCTGATTATAAAGAGAATAAACTGTGCATTTAGAGTCTAAATTTGCCCTTGCTCACCAGCCAAAAGAAGAAACTCAGTTGGTAAATAAGAACACTTTTATTAACCTAATTTATAAGGATGCTGTCAGACATTTGCCCTCTCAGCTGCAAAGGAGAATGTCTTGGGTTGAAATCAGCCAAAATGGGGAAATGTTGGCCATTTATCAGTTTACAATGAGCCTAAGAGCGATTTAAATGATTATAACAATTTCATCAACCAAAAGACCTTAGTCAATTCTCAGTTGAACCCCACAAATTAAGGTAACAAGATTATGATAGATACAAGGGCAACAACCATAAAGTCAAGTAGTTGTAGTTCTCCAACCACACAGTGGACCCTGGGGCGTCCATTTAATGGAACTCCCCAACCACAATCAGGTCCCTTCACGCACCTACGTGGGGACCACCCCCTTTTATAGGCGTGGTGGGTTCCCCTGAAGTAAAATAACTTCCTCTTATGGGGATTGGCTGAAGCTCATTAAAGAGTTACTGCACGGGTACATGATGCCAGCCATTAATTCCCCATCCATTGTAAAGCTCAGGCGAAGCAATAATTCTGAGCTTCAATAGGTTGCTTTTTAATATTTCCTAATTTAGATGGTAACAAGCCTTTCCAAATTTACTATTTAATTCCTTCCAACCTTTGATACAGTTAAATATGGATCATTCAGATATTGAGGGTATTTTTTCTTTTCTACCCCGCGCTTCTAATAAACCCTAATAAACCTAGTTTGTTAGTGCTTATTTTAAATTATTTTACAAAAACATTTTCGAGATCCAGCAGCGTAAGAACCAGTGAGCATCAATAAGCTGAATCCTACAAAATGGTGCTCACTACAGGGGATCCTTGTACACCAAAAAATAGTTGCTCTTGCAAAGCAACTAGCAAGCGCTTTATCCCGCCTTAAGGAGCTTGAGTAGCGCCCTTACAAACTCCCCTTAAGGAAAGTTCACCCCTGGTGAAGGGACATAGCTTCGTTCTTATATGTCTTTGAATCAGTAATGCAAGACTCATCAGACAAGCAAAAAAGCAAACACATCCTCATTTGCTTAAGTCGGTTAGCACAAGAAACGATAGTCCCATACCTGGACAATCTGTAGACTTGGGAAGAGGTTAAAGAGGCTCCCGCAGCTAAATTTGGTTCACAACTGAGCCTTAACAAGGATAAACAGCCCTTTATGCGCCTAAGCATGTATGAGGACGAAACACCTGCTGCTCTTGCTGAGCGATTTTACCTCACTGCACAAAGGTTGTCAACGTCTAACATGTTATCCCTGGATAGTGCAATTGCTGCCATGTTAACTAAGTTAGCTTCTCAAACCTCTCTGGCCCAGCATATTATTTTAGTGAAATGCTACTTCAAAACCTTGTGACATAAAGGAGGCTCTGTTAGACATTGCTTATATGCATTCCTGTGCAACAATATTTGAAGCTGAGGTGGAACCTTCAGTTCTAACCTTTTAGGAGCTTTCACCTTTAGACCATTTGGGGGTGAGCACACCTGTACCTATCCCAGTGAAACCTGCAATCTCAAAGCGATTCACATCTGATACCACTCCCTCCTATAATGCAGAGCCCTATAAGGTATCTAATACCATACTACCGCACAAGCTTACCAAAGCTGCTGTGTCTCCCCTCCAGCTAAGTTGGTAAATGCGCGCTAAAGGCTATCAAATCTTCTTTGGCCATCTCAGCAACCTCAATCGCGGCTTTGCTAGTTGTGGAGAATACCCTTGGGATTGCTACTGATGGGGGTGATGATGTAAGCTACTATTTATTAGAAGCGCCCACAGATGTGGAGGTCCCTGATCAAATTGAACACTGAAGGAGTAGACTAAACCACCATACCTGAGGAAACCTGACTCAAACAAGTATTAAGGAGCCCAAAAGTTATTAATACTGCCAGCGATGGTGATGAGCTCTTGGCTGGATTTATATGACCTCTTCAGATGGTCCATACCATAACTCCATCATAGATAAATACCCTGAGACTGATCTTAAATTTACCTCCACTTTCTGGCTCAAGGAGGTCTTAACTTTGTCTAACTTTTATGGAACACTCACCAAGGTTGAAGCGGTCAAAAAAAGTTTAAATACTGTCCATCCTGGACACTGGCTTCCCAGTTAACGTGATCTCCACTAAGCTTATCAAGAAGATAAGTCTAGCGCCTGACTTGGATACAAGCAAGAATTAGGAACCACTGGCCCCAATAATACCCGTGCAATCAGGGCATACTCTTCCCTCCCCATTTGAATTGGGAAGCTTGTTTTATCAGCCCCTGCTGTGGCTTTGAACAACAACGCATATTATATGCTCATTGGCACTCAATATATGATTGACTATGATGGAATAGTCAACATGAAGCAAGGTTTCCTCTCGTTACTCAACTATGAAGTTCTGTTAGTCCTATCAAATAGAGAACACAGCAAGCATAAATACTCTTGCCTGGTCAAGTACCCCTTCACAGCTATTTTTAGTACTAGATGGTCCCCCTTCACAGCTATAACTTTGCCTTATTCCATTTCTGGGCGCAACGCAAAGAAATTTCCCAATTCAGTGGATACTAGGGAAGGTATCCCCTTCTATGCTGCAGATGAGGTAGTGATTAAGCCTGGTGAACAACGAGTGGTTGACACAAAAATGACGCTTCAAATCCACACCACTGTTTGTTGCACATCATAAATATTGAGGGCGTTAGTCCCTTTGAGCCTCGGGTATTGCCTGGCATTCTTGACCCAGCTTATCAGAGACACATTACTTTTCTATTGGGGAACCTCACCTCAAAGGACATAGCTGTAAAAAAACACCAGGAGATTGGCAGAGGCTTGTTAGTCCCTGTGGAGGATATTAAACAAATTCACTTCATTGTCTCTATGATGGATATGGGCCTGCCAACGGATAACCTGATATGTACCTTACCCAACGTCCATATCTCGGACAAGCTGACCCCAGATGAGCTTGAAAAATTTCTCACTCTCCTCGACAATTATAGAAATATATTCATCAAATTAGATAATGACTATGGCCACATGAAGGGCAGGTGTCACTCCATTGATGTGGGTGATGCCCATCCCATTTGGTCAAAACCTTTATTGCAAATCAAAGGTGGAAGAACAGCAAATGAGGACAGAGCTTCAGCAATTACTAGACGCGGAGTTGCTAGTTCCTTCACAAAGCCCCTGATCTTCCCCTCTCCTGCTAATAAAAAAGAAAAACGGAGGTCATCAGATAGTCATGGACTACTGCAAGTTAAATAACCTCACAAAAGTAATAGCTATCCTTTCCCTCAAATTGACAACGCCATGGCTCAATTCTCTGGCTCTAAATTCTTTTCCGCCATGGACTTAGCTAGCGGCTATTGGCAAATGGACCATTCCACTGAAGACCAGGAGAAATATGCTCTCATTTGTAGCGAGGGTCTTTTCCAACCAACCTGATTACCTCAAGGGTTGTGCAACGCACATGCAACTTTCCAGCGTGCAATGGACCATATTATGCAGGACTTGAAGTTAAGTTGCATCATTATCTACCTCGTTGACTTCACATTATTCTCAAAAAATTTTAACGAACATCTTGTTCACCTGAAGGAGGTGTTTCAACAACTACATAACTCAAATATCAAGTTAAAGCCTTCAGAGTGTTTCTTTTTCCAAACAAAATTGGATTTCCTTGGCCATTCCATTCTCATAAATAAATTCAACCAATCCAAGATAATGTTGAACTGATTTTAGAAAAACCTCCCCCTAAAAAAATTAAGGGATGTTCAGTATTTCTAGGGATGATGGGATATTACCAGCAGTTCATCCCTAAGTTTGCCCAGCTTAGCGAGCCTCTTGTCCGCCTATTAACCAAATACATCCCTTTTCAATTGGGTGCAGAACAGAAGACCTCTTTTGAGATGCTAAAGCAACTGCCGCAACAACGCCCTATCCTACGGCACCTATATTATAAAAAACCCTTCATCTTATTCACTGAACCCTTGTACTATGCTGTTGGGGCCATCTTAGCCCAATTGTATGGAAATAGTGTAGATCATCATGTATTCTATTTTAGTAAGATTCTGTCAAAGGCGGAATGCAGCTACAGTGTAACGGAGAAGGAGTGATTTGCTGTTCTGTTAGCTGTAAAACACTACCGCCCTTTCCTATATGGAATTACCTTCACTGTGGTTACTGACCACGCATCCCTAAAATGGTTAAAGAACATGAAAGATCCTACTGGCCAGTTAGCTCACTGGGCTCTAAAGCTCCAGCCTTATGACATGAAGATTGAACACCGTGCTGGAACCCATCACATGAATGTTGATGGGTTGACTTGGCTGCCAGTCCTTCACTTGGATAATAGTAAGGCGGAGAGGTTACGTGGCCTCATAATGACCCCAAATGAATGGGAGGATGAGGATGAGCTTTTCAAAAGATGTTAGCCCGGGACTCCCATAACAAAGTTGAATATGGGAAGTTGTATAAGCAGGTGGAGGCAAAATGGCTGCCTTACCTTCGGCCCTTGGAACGTGTACCTGCTATTATAGAAGCTCACTCCACCCTAGGTCATATAGGGGCAAAGAAAACTTATGAGTGGATTAAGGATCGGTATTATTGGGATGGAATGATGAAATCAATTTTTGACATCTTGGAAGCTTGCCTTACATGTAAGAATCAATCCTGTTTAAAGATGAGATACCTTTATCAACCCATTACCCCCAACAACCGTTCCACACATCAGTTTGGATGTAGTAGGTCCCCTTCCTCAAACTACTAGTGAAAACAAATTTATACTAGTAGCTATTGACCATTTCACTAAGTGGGTGGAAGCCGTGGCTCACTCTGCTCAAACGGCCAATGCCACAGCCACCTTTTAACATCAAAACATTTTCTCGACATAGCTGTCCTCAAGTACTACTCTGAAATAATGGGAAGAACTTCACCTCCAGAGTGGTAAAAATCCTGGCCACCTCTATGGGAGCGCAACAACTTTTCTCAGCTCCATACAATCCCTCTACCAACGGAACTGTGGAGAGAGCAAATGATACTTTGGTATCCATCCTACGAAAAATGTCCTATTTTGATCCAATTCACTAGGATCAATTCTTACTCAATGCCCTTATGGCCTACCGGATTAGTTGTCACTGGGTTTTTAAAATTTTCCCATTTCATGTCTTGTATGGGCGAGAACCAAGAATACCTGCTCTCTTAGTTAAAGATGTATTCTCCTCTAGAGTTTAGGAACCCAAGAAAGTTATGAGAAGATTGGCTCAACGCATCATTCAACTCTAATCTGAGGCAATGACCAATTTAGCAAAAACGGTGACTAAAGAAGGGCAGGCGGCCAATGAGCTCAGAACCCCTACCTACATTCCAAGTGTCCAACATGGTTATACTACCATAACTGCATCACTCCTAGATGCGGTAAGCTTGGATATATTCTGGAGGGTCCCTTCATCATTACCTACAAAAGAGGCAATGAATACTCTATAAAATATTTAGCTGCTGGAATCACCATCAACCAAGTGCATGGCCTCTTCCTTCGGCTTTATTCTCCCCCAACATTCTTAAGGGGGTGATGTCAGACATTTGCCCTCTCAGCCGCAAAGGAAGAATGTCTTGAGTCGAAATCAGCCAAAATGGTGAAATGTCAGCCATTTAAGAGTTTACAATGAATCTAAGAGCGATTTAAATAACAATAACAATCTCATAGACCATAAGACAGTGGTCAATTCTCAGTGGAACCCTGCAAATTGGGGCAACACTATTTTGATAAATATTAGAGCAACAACCATAAAGTCAAGTAGTTGTAGTTCTCCAACCACACAGTGGACCCTGGGGCGTCCATTGAATGGAACTCCCCTAGCCACTATCAGGTCCATTCACGCACCTACGCAGGGACCACCTCCTTTTATAGGCATGGCGGGGGTCCCCCAAGGTAAGATAATTTCCTCTGATGGGGATTTCCTGAAGCTCATTAAAGCATTACTGCATAGGTACATAATGCCAGCTGTTAATTCTCCATTCCTAGTACAGCCTAGGCAAAGTGAGTATTCCAAGCTTAAATAGGCTGCTTTTTCATATTTCCTAATTTGAATGGTAACAAGCTGTTCCAACTATAATCAAATTCCCTCCGGCCTTTTATACAGTTAAATACGAATTATTCAGATATCAAGGGGATCGTTTTTCCTTTTCTACCCCACAATTCTAATAAACCTTATAGAAACCAAGTTTTTTGGTGCTTATTTTAAATTATTTTATTAAAAACACTTGTGGGATCCAGCGGTGTAAGCACCAATGAGCATCAATAAGCTAGATTCCTATAGATGTCATAATCCTGATACAAAATAAACTAGTTGGGAGAAAAGTTTAAAAATTAAGAAACAGATAAATGAGAACCGCAGATTACTGTTGCATGCCAGATCTTATATTATTGTTCCACCAGAAAAGCAGATGGTGGTTAATACAGGGGTAACCTCAGAGATTATGATCAATTGTATGAAAAGATTGAATCCCCATGGAGAAAATCCAGTGTTGAGCCCTGGGTAGCTCTGGGGATCCTAATCCCAGGCCACAAGGAAATTTGTGTGTATTGGCCAATATGGGATGAGATTTAATGTGAGTGGAAAAACCTCAAATCGTTGCATTCACCCATCTAATCCTGATAACAGAAATCAAGACATTTCATGATTTTGGAACGTTATCTAAATTGAAATTACTGTAAAATTCTGTTAAAAAACGTCAACATACCGATGAATTATGACCAACTGGCTGGACTAACTGATTACCATCAGGAAGAGGTACTCCAGCTGTTTAAAATGTATTGGTTAATAATTTTCTGGGATGACCATGATCTCAGATGTGCAGCCAACATGATCTATATGGTCGATACTGGGGGGACCCAAACTGATAGGAATGAGGCCAGTCAGAGGTTGAAAGTGGCAAAGCAGTGGCTGTCAACAAAATCAACAAGTTGGTTGAGCATGGATTTCTGGCACTATTTTCTAGTTACTGGGCCTGTCCGATCCCTATCATGAAAAAGGATTACAGTTACAATCAAGTCTTGATCAACTACTGACATTTAAACAAGATCATCAAAAGGACTTGTACTCTTTGCTTTGAATAGATGACACGTTAGGTCAGTTAGGAGAAATGAAATTTTTCTTATCGATGGATATTATCTTGAGCTATTAACAAATAGAATTGCAAAAGAAGATCAGGAGAAAATTGGATAACTACTGTATAGGGACTATACCAACTGACTCAAATGCTCAAGGGCTTTTCAATGCGCTTGCTATGTTTCAAAGGGTGATGGATTCCATTAAGGGAGACTTGAAGTTGTCATGCAAGTTGGTGTATTAAAATAACATCTAAGTCTTCAGTCAAACATTTATGAATCATCTGTGGCACCTCAAAGAAGTGCTTAAGAAGTTGACTGCTGCCAATCTGAGGATTAAACTCAGAAAATGTCACTTTTCTAGAATGAGTTATAAATCTAGGATTTTTCATAAACCTTGAGGGATTGCAGCTGCAACGACAGAAAGTGTTGGTAATCAAAAGGATGGTAGTTCCAAAAATAAAAGAGATGTAAAAGAATTCTTTGAGGATGGCTGGGTATAAAATTTAAATTTATTAAGGATTTCTTAGGAAACTGCTGAGCCGTTATTCCATTTATGGAAAGAGCCAAATAAAGGATTTGAGTAAAATGATGAAGCGCAAATATTGTTTGACAAACTACAGTAGTATTTGATGAGCAGCCTCGTTTTGAGATATACTGATTTTAATCTCCCTATCATAATTCAGTTGGATTCATTACTAATGGTGATTGGTGCCATCCTGAACCAAGTTGACAACAAAGAGATTGCATTCAGTGGCATATATCAGTCATACACTATCAGTTGCCAAGATAAAATTGTACTGTAACTGAACAAGATTGGTTGGCAATCATATAAGCCTGTAACAATTTAAAACTCTATGTGCATTGGATGCACTTCAAGGTCATCATGGACCATTCTTCACTGCTTTGGTTATGTAACTTAAAGGTACCAGAGGAAAGATTGGCCATATGGGCCCTGAAGCTGCAAGCCTATGACTTAAAGATTATCTTTAGATCGGAAGTTTCCCATCAGAACGCTAATGTATTATTGTAAATGCCAGCTGTTCATGTCATATCTCATCAATCCAATGAACTTTTTCAGAGAATTTTCAAGGGAAGAGTAGAAAACGAGCCCCCAAAATCCAGAAAGTGTTAAGAAAAGCGATGGAGAAAATGGAAATGAAAGATGGGTAGATTTACAAAATCTTGATAAAAACATTATCTATTTCCATGACCATTAGAATGACTATCCATAATTAAGGCAGCACATAAAGTCATCAGACATAGTGGCTTGAGGAAAACGCTAGACCACCTTCACCAGTACTATTACTTGGAGTCATTAACTTACAACGTTGCTGATTATCTATCCAGTTGTTTAGAATGGCAACGCACAAGCTACACAAGAAGGTGACGGGATATTGGCTAGTGCACCCTGGGTTTGTGTGGCATATGGTGTCAATTGATGTCATAGGACCATTGAATGCAAGTACAGTAGGAGTGAAATACATCATAGTCGCTACCAACCACTTCACAAGATGGGTTAGAACGAAGGCCTTATGTCATGTAGATGCTGCCAATACTTCTAAGTTCATTCTGGACCAAGTAATCTACTGGCATGGATGCCCTCAGGTTCTACTGAACAATAAAAAATCAACTTTACTTCATTTGTGATAACTTAATTAAATGAATTGGTGTGTATCAAAGGAGTTGTGTCCGTACCCTACCTGCCTGAGACAGATGGTTTAGTGAAAAGGGTAAATTGGTACACTTTCTGCAACGTTGATGAAATTGATCTCAGGAAAACCTATATGTGGGTTACTTACCTAAGTTTGATTACGTTCAACTATAATACCAGTTACTATATGGCTACTAGAAAAGACGCCGTTTGAACTGCTATATGGAAGAAAGGCAGTGTTACCTTCAACTTGTATTCAGCATTAGAACCTGCCACTGGAACTATCCCCAAACAAAAAATAAATCTATTAACTAATATTCTAATTGATCTACAATTGCAATAATTTGACATTACATTGAAAAAGATGATAAAGGCAAAAGTTAGTTAACCAAAACTGACCAGTGCTTGTAGAGTATCAAGTAGCAAATAGAGTAGCATATTGCAATACTCAAAATCTGGCCAAAGAAATAAGTTGACCTCTTTGTAATCTGGTCCATTTGAAGTAATAGCTAAGGTGCCAATGGATGCCTATTTCATCAAGAATATCTTGGATGGTCACATCATTAGTAGAGTTCACAGTAAATATCTAAAATATAAAAACTGAAAAATAGAATAAGAGAAAAAAGTGAAACCCATTTCCTATATAATATTTGAATATTAGGATTTTATCTTTAGCAAATTTAGACTTATAAATATAATGTTATTTTCCTTAGTGCCATTATTGCTGGGATAATTCCATCTACAATGTCTCTAGGGGAGGGGTGATGCACTACCATAGTAATGAATGATTAGGATTCTAGAAAAATGGACGCCTTTTTTGACTGAATTTTTATAATCAAGAGAAGTTTTAAAGAGAAGCAAATGCCAAAGGATGAAGAAAGCGCGAAAACTAAACTCCAAATTTGTTGTCACCATATAATCTGGTCAAGCCAGGGTATGTGTTGGGATTTTTCCATGACCATCTTATTCAGTTGCCTAATCATTCTGCCTTGTACTATTGCAGACAATTTATCAAGATGGATGTTAGAGTTATTGGTATTTGATCACTATTGAATGGATCTGTTCTCTGAAGAAGTATAAATAAAAGGTTATGAATGGAGCTTGACCATGGTATTACTTATATTTATGGTTTATCAGGAATGATCTTTAACAATGTCAAGTGAATAAGTTTTTTACACTCAAATCTTCTATAAGGATCAATTGGGTCAAATCACCTTTTGATAGGGGTTTTTGGAGTGGCTGAAGCTTCAATGGCGCTTGTCAGTAACAAGTAGTTGGTCAAGGTGAAATGCCTACCATAAATCTCTTTTGTTTTGACATCAAAATTGAAGCCAATTTGAATTTCAAAAAATACAAAAATTGCTACTAGATTGAGTTAAAAACTTACAAATGTCAATGCTTTTGATGTCTGCTGCCCCAGCTCAGGGTGGAAATGTGCCGCCATCTGGCATATTTCAGCTGCCGCCAAAGTGCGCCCAGGCTGGCTCTGCTAGCCCTTCTAATGCTACTGGGTGTTATGTCCCCCTCAGGACTTGGCCCACCATCTCATAAGTTCCAGGATGTGCTCCAGAGCCCTTTGGTGCTCTCACGGAGCAATTTGTGTTTCAGCCTTTGGGTCAAATATGGGAACCTCTTCCCATATGCAAGCATGGCCATCATTGAGATGACCATGGCAGTGTTTAAACCTGCCAGCTTCATAGATTTCTGCTCCTTTAAGGGGTATTTCAATCTCAGTTTCCATTCCAAGGCTGATGCAATGGCAGCATTTAAGCTGCCATTAATTTTTAAAATATTCTGCTCCCTACCATTCGCACCTGGCTCCTGGATGAGGCCACTTTGGTGGTCCAGTTCGCCAGGTTACCCTCCCACCTTTCCCATGAACGCCTCCACAATGAGCTCATGGAGGGTTTGGCCATTTACAGCGCAGACCCCATGCATAAGTTCATGGTTCCAAATGGAGTGGATCATTTGGCAGAGCCAAGCGCCTTTGCAATGATCCGCCCATTCCATCGCACACCCATCTTGTGATCCCTCCTCACACAGTGATCAGATCCGCCCCTGATCACCCATTCTGGGTGCGTGTTGAAAATGGCTGCACCATTTGCCCCTTGTGCTTCAAGCTTGATCACTTTAAGTTCAAGTGCCTTACAGCTTCTGCCTCCACCACTTCTGCTACTCTCCCCTACAGCGTCAGCTCAGCTGCTGCCATGCCCAAATTTTTTGAGTGGGGCTCAAAACTCCCGCCCCCAAACTCAGCGAATTCTTTCATGGCTTCCAAAGCTTCAGCCAATCAAAAAATTAAAATTTATAAAAATTTGATTAATTTATGCCAACCTGAGCTGATGGATGAAACTGTTTCAGCTGAGCTGCCATGGTCAACAGTTTGCAGCCAATCAGGTGTGGCCAATTTGCCAACTCCAGTGGCTGGGCCAGCATTAGCCAAGTCAAATCCATTTAAGGCTCTCAAATAGATTGATGAAAATGACCGGTCATATAATGTTAAACTGGATTTTGCATTGGAGGAGTTTTTCATCGATCCTTCTGAATTGCATCCCCACCATTTTCATCCTAAAAAATGGTTTTCCTAACTATAAAAATATAAATAAAATGGCAGTTAAGGCCGCTGCAGCTCCTGCCAACACCCTACTCCGCCAGCAATTTCATGGGGTGATGGAACCCCTGGTTGAGGGTTTAAATCCCCAATTTCCCTCATGATTTTGAGGAAGAGGCAAAATATGAGATTAAGGAGCTGGCTTTTGGTGCGAGCTGCGCCTGCATTGATGCAGAAAAAACCTCTTTTTTGACCCTAATTACCCTGAAACCTGTCGGCGCATCCAGTCATTTACTTGTTCGCCTGCTCTCATCACTTTTGCTGAGAATCAACTTGCTCAATACGTTGAGGCAATGGACACTGCTGGCCTCATAAACGAAAAAACCCACAACTATACCTCATTATGTCCCATGTCACTGATACTCCCACCCCAATGCTGTCCTCCATGGTCTGCCAGCTAAAGCGGGCGCCAGACAAAGGTTTTCTCAAAGCTTCCTGCCCTTCTGATATGTCTTCCTAGGCTGTTAGCTGAGGTGCCATATTAGGAAAATTTCTTATTTTTTTAAATTTAAATTTATTGCGGGGAAGGCCGACCATGGGATGGACACTCCGAATATGACTCAGACGAGACAAAACTTAGTACCAGGTGAGGCACCCCAGAGAAGCGATGCTATCTCTTGTTGCCAGCGGGAACGCCACTTATGGGAAGGGGAGGGAACGTGTGTAGGGGGCGTAGCCACTATTGAGCACGTGTGGAGGAAGGGGTCTGATTTGATGAACCAGACTGGGAACCAGGAGGAGACCAGCTGCCGGCGACATGGTGGGTGGTACCCAAACATCCACGCTTGAAAGTGGTCCACTAAGTGTGACTGGAACCAACGTACAGCTTCTTGGAGGGTGGGTGTGGAGCCTGAAATAGCATCTAAGGCAATCATGTGGATAGTCCACATGGCGATTGCAACCACCAGAGCACGAAGGGAGGGTGGGAGGGGGAGGCCATTGATGAAGCAAACATATCTCTTGACAGACTGAAGGGATGTGTTTGATCCTGGCCTAGCAGGCGTTGGACTTCGCGCCATATTACTTTAGAGGTGGGGCACTTCTCCAGGCGGTGAAACAGCGTTCCATACTGGCCACACATGACACAGGATGAGTGTAAAGCATTAGAGCGCTCAGCTGTACGATACACCTGCCTCAGGCAGCGCCACACATGGGAGCGGACTTGAGGCTGCAACAGAGGATGGTGTGCGTATTTCCAGATAGTCTTCTTTTGGGTCTCAGTGGAATAAGGGATGTCCATAATGTCCAGGTAGTCCACCCTGGATAGGACTTGGGGTCGAATGGGGATCACGCCATCATGGATGGGTAGCCCCCTGTACCTCTTGTGTGAACTGAGGAGAGGGGCGGCCTCTTCGGGTTGTATGTCCACTAGTACAAATTCTCCACTCTGCGCTTCGCATGGAGAGTAGGATTCGTTTGTAGTGGGTTTTGGTCCCGTGAGGACCTGTGGCTGATGTGTGTGATGCGAGGTATTTCATCAGGGAGTGGGGGTTTGATGGATTGTTGAGGCCCAAGGCTTGGGAGAAGTTGGAGCGGGCCGCGCAGGACCAGTGTTGGGATGGGAGTGTAGGAGCAGTGACGGCCGCAATCCAGGTGCCTAGGATCTTGGCGGCATGGGCTTTGAAGTCAAGTAGGCCCATGCCACCATGATGATGAGGGCCAAACATGACCTCTAGCCGTACTGGTGGAGGGCGGCCTGACCAAAGCCAACCTTGTAGCAAAGCATACAGGGATTTGAAGAAGCTTGGGGAGAAGGGGATGGCGTGGGCTCCAAACCAGACTTTAGATAGGAGCATAGAGTTGGCAAGAACAACCCTGCCAGTGAGGGTAGTAGGGTGAGCTCTGAGAGAGGCGATTCGCTTCGTCACGTTGTCCAGTATATGGCACTCCATTACTGCTGACGCATATCCTCCTGCCTCCAACCACACGCCCAGATGGCGTACCGGTCCTATGGTAGGTCGTGGCACAAAGGGGAGCACCAGTGGAGCGGTGTGTTTTGAGTTAGTAAGGCGTGGACCTGGGCGAGCAGATGGGCTGGGTTGGGAACTACTTGCTGGGGCCCAGCAGTTCTGAAACCGACCAAGGAGGATGATTCCAGTTTTGGAGGCGTTCAGTGCCGCGTTGCTTACCCGGGAATATTCCTGGATGAGGGCTTCAAGCGCGCGTGCATCTTTGTTATTAGACACCCCCACCACGCAATCATCTGCAAATGCCATCATCTTGACTGGGGTTTGGCCTGGCACATGGACCCCAGTGAGTTGGGCATTCACATTTCGCAGTAGTGGGTCAAGGCTGAAGTTGTATAAGAGTGGGCTCAGGGGGTCCCCTTGTCGCAGGCCCCTTTGAGGACGGACTACTTCCGTTAGGAAACCTGGGCCGCGCACTGCCATTGTTGCAGATTCCGTGAGCAGCATCATCCAGTTAATAAAGCGGGGAGGTAGGCGGAATTGTTGGAGGCAGTCCTTAAGGTATTCCCAGTTTACTCTATCATAGGCCTTTTGTTGGTCCAAGAATACAAGTGCCCCAGAGGCTGTGGACTGACACACATTAGCCAACGAGTCACGTTATCCCAAATCAACCTTCTGGGGATGAAACCGAATTGTTCAGGAGAGATGGTGGCAGATGCTACAGTCCCTAAACGGTTAGCCATGATTTTTGTTAAAATTTTGGTGTCTGTGCTTGTTAGAGAAATGGGGCGCCAGTTGGCTAAGTCTAGCCTATCCCCTTTCTTGAAGAGTGTGACTGTAAAGGCCTCATGTCCTCCTGGTAGGAGGCGCGTTTCCAACAGGCTTTGGTTGAGTGAGGCTAGCAGCAATGGGGATATATATTTAAAATATTTTTTGTAGAACTCATATGGGATGCCATCTGGGCCTGGGCATTTTCAGTTTGGCGCACCGCGAATGGTAGTCCATAATTCATTCGGAGTAATCAACTTCATTATTTCTGGGTATTGGAAAATGGTGCGGATATGAGCTCTGTCAAGAAATTCCGCCATTTTGGCCAGCTGAATTGGTTCAGCTCGGTATAACTCAGAGTAATATTTTTGCGTTTCAATTGCCACTTTGGCCGGTGTGTCCACAATAGAATTATCTGATCTTCGCACCTGTGTGCAGGCCACGCTCTGGCGTGGTGCAAAAAATTTTTTGAAGAAGTATGCGGTGCACTTGTCGCCTTTAGTGATGCGTGTGGCCCTGTATTGGACACAAACCTGATGTTTGTGTTGCCTTTCAAGTGCGTTGAGGTGGGCTGCTGCCTCCACCCACTTCTGGCCCCATGCAGGGCTATATCCTGAGGCTGGAATGTTGGACTCCAAGTGGGCCAATTCCACCAGCGCACGTGATATAACCGCCGATGTGGCTCGTGAGTGTCTGGATGAGAGATGGCAATAGTGGTGGATGGTGTCTTCTTTGAAAGTTGCCCATGTGGAAATGGGGTCCATGAAAAATGGTGCAACAAACGATTTTGCCAAAGTTGCCTCTTCCACCCACGTGGAAAATCCTGGCGACGCAAGCTCTGGGGGGCAGATTTTGCACCAATGTGGGGCCTTTGCAACTGTGATGGGTAAGTGGTATGTTATTAAGACCAGTCGGTGGTCAAAGAATTCCATTTTCGTTGTTTTGAAGTGGGAGATGTGGGGTTGGAATTTCGCCAGCGCTAGAATAAGGTAAATGCGGGTCATGGACCTTAATTGGCCGTTGTGGATGTGGGGACACGTCATGTTTTCGAGCAGTGGGGCATGTCGTGGCAGCGCATCCATTAACCCAAGGGTGGCTTTTAGAACGCGTAGTTCTACGTGACCCTGTGGGGCGTGGGGTGAGGGCGGCCACCAGTCCGTTGGTGAGGTTAGCCAACAGTTCATGTTGCCAATTAGGAAAGAATTGGGGGGTAGCAGGAGGGATTTAACCGACGAGAAAAATTCCTGACGCTCTTATGCACTGTTTGGGGCGTAAATGTTGACGATTTGTGTGCAACATCAGCCCATGAGAAGGTGACAATGAGCACTCGGTCATTTAGGAATGTTTCTGAAGATGTAAATTTGAAAAAATTGTTTTTCCAAATTAGCACCCCACAGTGCTTTGACCAAAAGGATAGGGATGGTAGGAGCATTGTTTTCCAAGCTTCCTCGGAACCTCATGGACAGTGGGTTTCCTGGATGGCCAGGATATCCACGGGTAAATTATTTTGTAAAAAACTCAGTTTCCTAGCCCAGGACGGGGAGGCCTTGAGTCCGGCGATATTCAGTGTCCCTAGAGTGAAGGTTTCCCCCATCACACCTTAGGTGCGAGGGGTGGCCCCCTGGCCCACCAGCCTCTTCCAGGTCCCCACAGGCTTTCACGGCAGTGTGGGTATTAGCAGCAACGCTATCGGGGTTTTTGTTAATTTTTATGGAAAGAGTCGCGTTGGCTTTGGCCTTCGCTTTTTGTTTTCCCGACGTCGGACAAATTTTTTGCGGTGCGGATAAGTTTGGTGCACCGTCGAGTGGGGCAAAAAAAATTTTTTTGGTTGGGATAGGTCCCAAGTCGGTTTTGACTGGGGCTTGGGTGCAGCGATTGGGTGAGATTGAATCTCCCATTGGATCCTTGGATTGAGTGGCCCGTTCAGCTTGGGCCTCCCAATCTGATTGGGTGATGGATTCCCAAGTTGCTTCCGCCGTGAAGGTCTCCATGTCCTCCTGGCGTTGTGAGTGTGGGATGGTGGTGGTGACCTTGGCCGCTTCCTTGGCCGCGGTCCTATGGGCCTGCTTGGCCTTCTTCTGCTCCTGCGGGGAGATGGGCTTTACCAATAGGTAGCAGCCTTGTGCTCCCCACAGGAAAGCCTCTTTGGTGCTTGCAGTTGGTTCATAGTGCGCCTCTCCGCTGGCCATGGCTGCTGAGGGGTGCTCTTGGAATGTAACGCCCTCTTTGATGGGGCACGCGTGTGCCTTATGGCTGAATACATCACAGTGGGTGCAAATGGGGGCGCGCTGTCCACGGTTACCCGGAATGGGTGGGTGGTGTGCCCTGCAATGTCAATAAAGGTGGAGTGCAGGATCTGGGTTAGGTCCTTCGCGATCTCCTCAGTTGGGGTCAGAACTGTGATGGCTTTGCCAGTGCACAGGTGTGGTATCAGTGTGAAACATTGCATTTCAAAAGATTGTATTTCGCCATATATGGCGAGACCATCTTTCAGGTGTTGCTCCAAAATGTCACGTTTTACCGTAGTAGGCAAAAAGTCAAATGTGAGGAAAATTTGGTTTGATTTTTCATCATCTAGTGCATTTAGTTTTGATGACCCGATGCCCTTTGGGGAGGTCAACCACTACGCGCACCGCTGCAGCCTCGTCTGCTGCTATTTTGCTTTCAAAACCTAGGTCCAGCCAACCGCGCAACATGGAGTGAGGTGCAACGTACACCGCGGTTGGGAAAATTTTGTGTACATCTTCACAAAATTTTTCCCATAGGGCCGTTTTTTGGATGTCCAGATACACATGGACTCCGAATTCCACTGACAAAAGTGGCTGGGAATGTGGCGTGTTGATGTACTGGTTGCATCGTGCTTGCCATGCGAGTATCTCCAGGGAAATTGTGACCGCCAGTTTTTTTAGATTTTTTTCTATTCTGCCAGATTCTCCGGGGCGTTTTTGAACGTTAGAGGCCGTGGGCCTTCTGCCTGCTCCTCTTGCCTTGCTTGCCCAACTGCTCCCAGACATGGGCGCAGACTAATCCCCTCTATGAAATTATCAAACTAGATTTAGTCTTGAATTGAATGGGTTGCAAAAGTGTTTGCAACGAGAAAGAAAAGTTTAAAATTTCTTATTTTTTATAATCCCTTTGTTTGGCCCACCTGCAAATAAAGATGCGTGATGGCTCCCCCTTTTGGGTTGGGCACCACTAGTGCTAAAAAAAGAAATGTCCTACCATAAATGGGTAATCATTCAATACTTGAGTATGGTCATTAATCCATAGTGGCTGATCTACTGAGTTTTGTTAAAAATGATGGAATGCGTTATTTTAAATACTAATCTAAGAAGAATCAAAAATTAGCTGATGAGGAGTCTTAAATATGTGGATGGACAGCCAAAGGGTTAATTTATTATTAGTATAATTACTTACAGTAATATTATTGGTAGCAAATGCCATAATTAATAAGGCGCCAACTGAATTGTTGTATGCTGTCTTCTCTATATAAACCCCAAGGTATAATTGAATAAAAAAGAGTATAGATTGTGTACTTCTAAATATATATTATGTATCTGTTTTTGTTGGAGAAGTCTGGAAAGAATTAATTATCCTAATCTATTTCTCACCAATTCTTTAAGAGAAAACCTGACTGGGGAACTGAATTACTTATAGAGAAGAATTGACTTGCTGATTGTCTATCTTAAATTGGCACCCTTTTATATCTTGCACTATATTAAAGAACCTTTTTAGTAAACTAGAAAGTTTACATACAATTCTGACCTTCACTAACTCTAATCTCATTGACATCTACCACTGCTCTATTGAGCAGATACCAAAGTGCAAAAATTATTTTTATAGAAATCTTAGTCATATCCATTTACTTTATGTTCATGAGGAGATACATTTGACACTTGTCACAATGGTTTTTGTGAGTAGCTTATTGGTTGATAATCCTGGATGAACTGTTCAACTTGTATGCATCACCTCTTGTTGCATCCAACAAGGTAAGTATAAAGCACGCTGCCACCTCTAATCCTGAGCACAATTAGTGAAGCTCTGCCTGCCCTTGGTGGTTAATACCTGATACTTGTGATTTTATATATAAGAGAAATAAAATCATAAATGGAGAAAGTTTTTATTGTATCAAAACATAAAGATAAATCAACATC
Source organism: Massospora cicadina (assembly GCA_022478985.1). NCBI lineage: Eukaryota > Fungi > Entomophthoromycota > Entomophthoromycetes > Entomophthorales > Entomophthoraceae > Massospora > Massospora cicadina. Next base: position 46,954 of record JAKSZP010017638.1, read on the forward strand.
TTACCATTATTGAACAATAATATTTATGTTAGGATTAGGGAGAAAAGTTTTCAAAGCTACAAGCATAAGCAAACCATTGCTTTCTTTAAGCCCTTAATGGAATTATGAGCAATTTAGATTCCTCAATGACTTTGGAATTTATAGAATTATTTCAACTTTGCTTAAATATTTTCATATCAAAACTTTCATAAAGAGTTTTCTTGTAAAATGTCTTCACCTGAGGCTACGATGAGCAATTTTTGAAGGCGTCAAAACTACTATTTGGGCCTCATAATTATCAAGGTATACACTTTTGTTCCATTGCCCTTGACTGTGCCTCTTACGTTGGGCTTTCAGCATGCCCACATTATCTTGCTAATTAGATTATATAAGAATCTGCTTTATTCGCTGGTTGACAAAACCCTTTAGTGGATGTGGGAGTTATCACTTCACATGATAACTATTGTTTGGTGTAAATCCTTAATAGTGCAAGCTAATCCGCCAGGATATGATTCTTCCAGATTACTAGTGTTTCGTTGGGAGGATCTCCAACAATTAACAAGTGATTTGATTGTCAATTTAACAATTGATAATTTAATTATATTATGGGTTGATTGTAGACTAATACTAATCAATAAAAGTATTTATTATTAGTTTCTATGCGTCAACAACTCTTTTAGTAGCAACTTGTAAGGTAACCTTTTAGGTAATGTGACCTGCTGTTAATGGGTAAAAAGTTTCATTACCTAATCAGGTTCCTAGCCTAAGGAGAATAATCCGCTGAGGTAGAGTGAAGGCACTAGGACACGTTTTTTAATTCAACCCAAAAGGAGGTTTCATTCTAGTCAGTGTCAAAGTCTTAAAAGATGTATGAGGAAGTTCATTGTTTGGTATAACTCCAGAGAGTTAATCCCTCTGTGATGGCTGCCGTTTCCTATTGAGGCGCCAATGGAAAAGTTGAGCGCCAGAATTCACTACAAATTTCCTTGTTTTTTATTAAATAAAGTAGTAATAAATAGTTCACTTGGAATAAACATTTAAATAATTTTTAAATTACATAATGCTAAGTTAGAGTAAAAAAGGAAAAATTCTTTTATCTATTTTTTATTTCCAACTTTTGAGATTAGAGTTGAAGGAAAGAGTTTCATTGTCCAAGCGTTTCTCAGCTATTCCGCAGACTCCTTCATTAAGAGAGGAAAAGAGAACCTCTGAACCTACTAGTGGGTCAAGTTCATCAGGAAAAAGAGCCATAGGGAGAACTCCCTTTCTTTACAAAAGCACCTTTAAATATCAGAAGGAAGAACATTTGCACCAGTCTAGCATTGGATACTATTGATATTTCAATATAACTGGGTAATAAGCTAGTGTTCCAGTGGATAGTAATTTAGATGCAAAGTGAGCTCTGAGGGCGAGTAATAGGTTAGAGCAATGCGAAGTGAATTGATCAAATCAATTAGAGTTTGATACTTGAGGAAATTCCATTGAAGCCACAATGATCAAACGAACTCTACATTGATAGTGAAGAGAGATTGACTAAGCAAAATATGTCAAATCTGTTGAAGAATACCGAGGGTTAAGGGTTGAGTGGGAGAGAGAAGTTGGGAGGTTTTTGGAAGAAGAAAATAGAGGAAGAAAGGTGAATTGATTAGATTAAGTAGATAGCATAAGCAGAGAGGGTCTGTCAGTTAGATCATATTAAATAAAAGTAACGAAGCTGGGGCATTTTGCCTCATAATTTAATATAAGTTCATTACGTTTATTTGAGGGACCAACGATCTCCATATCATTTGGCCATTGCTCAGTGGACTAAACCCCGTGCAAATCGTTCGGCGGAAATAAGTCATATCCACCAAAAGGTTAACAGTGATGCTCACTACAGGGAGCCCATTGATCAACTATTAGCAACTTCATCATCACACCTATGGCGCCACCAGCTCGCTTTGATGGGGTACTACCCCCGGTTACTGTTTATCTCAATATGAGGAACTGAAGCTTGCTTTGGATACCTTACTTCAGGTGCAAAGAGTGCTTTTTCAAGAGAATAAGAATTTTTACTGAGCAGCTCAACCATGCCTTCCGCCAACTGCTCCTGGTAGGTGACCATACCAACCAACTTATTACCTCTTGAGTATCATGACGGAGTGGCAAAAACTCTCTTTAACCGCTCAAAGTCACTTTTGAGCGATTTTAAATTTAAGTTTATTTATCTACAGCCATCTGCCCAAAAACCTATTATTTGATGTCCTTGGCTCTGCCGCCTGCCACCCCAGTGTGGGGTAGCAGTGCACCCCCACCTAGCGTTTTCCGCCCTGCAGGCAAGCGCGTTCAGACGGGTTCCAACAGCCCGCCCACTGCTTCCAACCGTTTTGTCCCCCCACGGGACTTAGCGCTCCACCTGGCGCGCGTCCACCCTTCTCGCCCCCATCCTCTCGCCCTCCCTCGCTCTGCTATCCGCTATTGCCTCAGAGTGGACTATGGGCGTTTGTTCCCATATGCCGATAAGGCAATTATTGACCTAGCCACTACAGCCTTTGCGCCAGATGGCTTTATAGACTTCCGCCCTTTTAAGGGCTACTTTGACGTTGGGTTCCAATCTGAGGAGGATGCTGAAGCGGCAGCACAAACTCCTCTAATTTATAAAAAAAACCCCAATCCCACAACCCGTACTCGCCTCCCTTCAGACACCACGCTAGTGGTATCCTTTGCAAATCTCCCATCCCACCTTCCACCCCAGGTTTTGTATGACCAGTTGGTCGCGGGGCTCATGGCTTATGGCACTCAGCCCAACCTCATCTTTGCCATTCCATCTGGTGCAGAACGCCTTGCTGCTCCTCGTGCAACAGCCACCATCATACCACACCACCCTACCATAGCCCAACAAATCCCACCCCGCGCTAGTGTGGCTGCAGCGCCAGATCATTTCTTTTGGGCTCGGGTTGATAATGGTAGTCAGATTTGTTCCCTCTGCTTTGGCATCGACCATGCAAAAAGAGCGTGCCCTAAGGCCAAATCCGCTGATGCAACTTCTGAGCCCCCTCTGGAGGTTCAGTATGGGGCACTTTGCTGCCCCCTCCCACCCTCCAATCTCGTTCAGTGGGCCCACATGGAAAATCAGCCCCACCCAAAACCTCCATCCTCACTCTCCCACCTAAATCTAAGCCAGCCAATCCGAGCAATTCTTGGACCAACATTCACACCCAAGCAGCTGCCCATTCGCCCAATCCTACCCACTCAAATTTAAATGCCACTATTCCAGTGAACCAAAATCCATGGGATCTATTGGCCGAAACTGATGAATCAGGTAATATCCTCATTAGTAAGCATACAGGTCAACCTCTCTGCCATGGCGATTATGGTCAGGCAGAATTTTTCCTTCCCGACTTTGATGAAACCCCTACCCCTCGCCATTTCGCTCCTCTACCCAATACAGCCCCCTTCCAAAGTGACCACCAGCTCGCCTTAGCTGCGGTGGCTCTCCTCATTGCCCAAAACTACGCACCGCGGTGGCCCAGTCAGTGGCTCAGCTCCAGCATGGCCTGCCCACCATCTTCTTCCCCCCGACTTCCCTGAATCTCCCTGCAGTGACATCTCAAAACTATTTGATGATGCTGAAATCGCTGTTATGAACGTCACAACGCTTGCTTCATTCAACCCCTCAGCCAAAATCACCCGCCACAGTATCTCCCTTTTCACCCAACTTCCTGAAGCCCGCAAAGAAGCTGAAGTTCTCCTCGCAGCTTTTGTTGAAACACTTTCCCATCATTATCTTGATGCAGAAGTGGAAAACTCCTACTACGCTGACCTCAGCCCCCACTATGCAGATGCCCCAACGCCCTGGCTCTCTGCTCTGATCTGGTACTGTGACCAACACCCCTTGATCGAGGTGGGTCTTTCTGAAAACCAACCCCCCGACCCCTCCTCACCCTCTGCCATGGTGGGTTAAGCAGTTTCTGCTTCCCACCTGGTTAGTAGTTTGTTTTGCCGTTTTGAGTATTGTGATCGGTACTGTCTGTCCCCTGGTCAGCATACCTCGAATAAATCTAATCATGACGGAGTGGCTAGACTGTGCAGAGTATAAATTAGATAAGGTTGTTAAGGAAAAGGAAATCTGCAGTAACATACTGCCCCATTTAACCGTGATGGAAACATAAATGGTTTTTTCAAGCGGTTTGAGTTTGCCATAGAGGGGTTTCCAATTGGCGGAAAGCCAAACTGTTGGTATCCGCGTTGGATGTTTCAAGTTCTGATCAAGTTGCATGTTATCTTAAAATAGTATTGTAGCTTACCAAGAGGTGAAGGAGACTGTAATTCGCCTGTTTGGGGGCAAAGCGAAAATGGCTAGCGCAAGGCGGACTTTTTTAACAATATTTTTATAAAAAATATGAGTCTTTAATACAGTTTGCGGAGCGGTTCACTAATGAGGCTCATGTGTTGTTGGGTGCTAATGTCTTATCTAATGAGGAGGTGGGCATAGCGATGACGGCGGCTATCAAGCCCTATTGCAAATTGCATAATGCTATGGCTTACACTCTTCAGGAGGATGTGTGGAGTTAATTAAAATCATCCATCATTTACGCCTTCTATCCATCACCTTTAGTGCTCCCAACGTGGAGTGGAAGGATCCTGCATCTGCCACCAAAATTCCGCTAAATGAAGGATCCCAACAATATGGGGGCAATCCGTGGGTTACTTCTTGGTCACTTAACTCAGGGGCGGGTCCTTTCCATCCCTATTATGATTAATCCGCTTATCCTAGGGTCCAAAATAACCCATGGTTTAATAGTAGACCTAGACCTTCAGGGGTGATTCAGAGATGAGTGCTGGTCCCAAACGCTTGTTTCTCGTGTGGCCAAACAGGCCATTATGAAGTTAGTTGTCAGGACAAACCAAAGGTCCACGCATTATCTGCTGTCCCAAATGAACAGGGAAAAAAGTGAGCGGAGTAGAGATGGGACGCTCTGCTTCTGCTGGTTTAAATTTAATTTTCCCTGATGTTTATCATGTCTCACTTTGTGTTAGCCCTGGGGCACACTATGATGATTTACTATATCACCAGATCCCTTATCATCTTTTGGCCTCCAGCCAGGGAGAGACCCCAATAACGCAGACATGGGGTTACGCCAAGATGTGCATAAGCCGTACGCCTGGCAAATCCTTGTTTGGAATTGTACAGTTGGCAGTGAACCCTCTACATATGTCGCAGCTTTGGAGGAGGTGGAGGTGGCGATTCCTGTAGAAAAGATTGCCCAATAGTATCCTCATTTCAGGGCCGGTATGCTCACTTTTCTGGATAATCAAACGCCCTTATATGTTTATGTAACGAACACCAAGGGTTCTTCTTATTCAGAATGACATATTGTGACATATTTGTACAGAATACCAAAATTTGGGTGATCATTGATAAGGCGCTCCTGTCAATTTAATATCCACCAAGCTTGTGGCTAAGCTTCCGCTGAAGCCAGATGTGGACCACCAAGTAGTGTATGGGACTGCGGGGGCACAGAGTACTGTGTCAGAAGGCGCATATAGCTCAAACCTTTGAGGTTTGGGCCAGCTGGCACATCCACTCCAGCGGTGGTGTTGCCTAATGACCATTATGATATGTTAATTGGTGCTGCATTTTTGCAGCACTTTGGGCTGTGGTTAATATGGTGGACGAAACCATCAGTATCCTGGGACAACGGATCCCCATCCATTTTACTTCCAGCGGAGTCCCAGATGACCCAATATGCTCTGGTCAAATTAATCTTGCCTATAGCGATGGTGTGATTCCTGTAAAATATTTGCAGATGAAGCGGAACCTGAACACTTCCAAACCAGATTTACGAGTACAAAGGGATTCTGCTATGAGCTGCAAATGCTTTGACTATCCCTTCTGGGCATCAAGTCATAATTGGGACAGAGCTCAAAATTGATATACCAGGAGGTCTGTATGGAGAGGTTGTGGGGCCCTATCAAAAATCATGGCTCAAACCTCATGTGGCTCCTGGGTTACTGTTACCAGGGCAGGGGGAAGTGAAGGTGTTGGTAGTGAATCTGCAGGAGGAGATGATGAAGGTTCAGCGGCATCAAGTGGTAGCTTACCTGCACCTGATCCCTCTTGATGAGGTCCACCAGGTGCACGACTTTGGTTCTTGGGAAGATCTCAGCTTGCCTTTAAAAACCACCTTTGGCATAATGACTATGGTTCCATGGAAGGCGTTAACTGGTCTATCAGAGGATCAGAAGGATAGGGTGATGGATCTGTTCAAGAAGTATCACAGCATTTTTGCAACTTACGATCATGACTTGGGTTGCACTCGCGGGGTCGTGCATCAGGTGGACATGGGAGACCACCCCCTATCAGGTCATGACCTATCCATCACTCAAAGGCAGCAGAGGAAGTTGTATCTGCAGAAATAGATACATTGGTGTAACAGGGAATGTTGGAGCCGTCAAAGAGTCCCTGGGCATCTCTAGTGCTAATTGTCAAAAAGAAAGATGGCTCCAATTGAGTATTAATTGATTATAGGAAGCTTAACAGCATTATGAAAAAAGATGTACCCGCTTCCACAAATTGATGATGCTTTAGATTAATTAGGTGGGGCCAAGTATTTATCTGCTATGGACTTGATATTTGGGTACTGGAAGATTGAGTTGCCAGCGGCGGAACAAGAAAAGTGCTATAATCACCTCAAAAGGATTGTTCCAGCCTACACGTATGCCACAGGGTTTGTGCAATGCCCCCGCTACATTCCAGCAGGCTATGGACAATATATTTGGTAAACTAAAGCTGTCTTGCGTTCTTGTCTACCTTGACGATATCAACGTGTTTTTGTGGACATTCATGAAGCATCTTGGACACCTGGAGCAAGTGTTCCGTCGCCTTGCTGATGCTAATATCAAGATTAAGCTCTTTAAGTGTCATTTATAAGGAACAATAGGAATACCTCGGCTTTGTGGTAGACTCTAAAGGGCTTAGGCCTCAGCCAGCCAATGTGGAAGCCATCCGCAAGATGACTTAGCCAAGCAATAAGCGGGATATCCAGGTGTTCTTGGGGATGGTTGGTTACTACCGGTGGTTCATTCCCAACTTCAGCTGTATCTGGGCTCCACTCTTTGAGCTACTTAAGAAAAATGATGCTTTCAACTGGAAAATCGATGTCAAACCGCTTTTGATGTATTACAAACTGCGTTGGTTAGCACGCCTGTTTTGCAATACCCCAATTTCAAAAAAGAGTTTATTGTGAAAATGGATGCTTTGCTTTCCACTGTAGGGGCTGTGTTATCCCAAAAAGACGATGATGGTGTGGAGCACCCTATTGCATATTGTAGTCGCAGTTTAACCAGCCCTGAATGTAATTACACCATGACTGAGCAAGAGTTTTGCGTTAATCTATGCATATGAACAATTCTGGGTTTACCTCCACGGGGTGAAATTTAAAATGGTAATGGATCATGCCTCCTTGAGCTGGCTATAGAATCTGCGGGAGCCTGAAAGGCAGCTCACGCGATGGGCTTTGAAGCTCCAAGTGTATGATTTTGAGATCATGCATTGGCCAGGGGCGAAGCATCAGAATGCAGACTGTCTTTCCCAATTACCCATAGTCGCCATTACAGCAGATGTGGCAGACATAATGTACAAAAAGATGATTGTGGGCAAATATCACGATGAGCTGCTGCCTGTGATCAAAGTGTTAGATAGGCTTAGGCAGGATACCTCCTTGTGCAATGGGGGAATTATATAAGTGGATTGAGGAATTGACGCTGAGTTTCCCAAAACCCTCTGCCAGGCCTGTGATAATTATGGATGCCCATAGAGTGGTAGGTCATGGAGGGTTGAAAAAGATGCTGGAGTACTTGTGACCCCGCTACTATTGGTAGAGTATGCACTACGATGTGCTTGAGATGGTTGGTTGTTGACATCAGTGCCAAGTGGAGAAACCATTCCACTGAAAGACCACCTACCAGCTAGTCAAGCCTCAGTTTTCATGGCATACTGTTTTGTTAGACGTGGTGGGGCCTCTTCCAGCTGGCGCAAACCACTCCAAATATATAATAGTTGCCATCGACCATTTGACAAGATGGGTGGAAGTAAGGGCTATCAAGGATTAGGGGGCTGTCACTACCACCAAGTTCATCCTGGAGTGTGTCATACAGCACCATGGTTGTCTGCAATTTATCCTAACGGACAATGGGACTAATTTCACATCACATATATTGGCCATGTTGAACGAGCTCATGGCAATCTGTGGGGTTGTAACTACCCCCTACCACCCTGAATCTAACGGTATGGTGGAACAGGTCAATGGGACCTTGGTAGATATCCTATGCAATCTTGTAAATGAGCAGCCGTCAGACTGGAGCACCCTTTTATCCGCCGCTGTCTTCACGTACAATATCAGCTACCACTCAGCAACTGGTAAGAGTCCAATTTCAATTGCTCTATGGATGACATACAGTGCTGCCTGCATTGCTTTACTCCTGTGTGGAGGATACCGGCAGAGTTGAGCCCACCGCTATTTGTCTACCTTAACAAACACGCTGATTAAACTCTAAACTGATGCATATTCCACTAGTCTTGCCAAGAAGATTTGGGATCATGCAGCTGATCAAGGTAGACGCAGCAGTCTTCCACAGTTTGGGGTAGGGTAATTGGTCCTGTTTCACAACCAACATGGGTTCAGAAGAAGGAACAAGCTTGCCAGTGTATGGAACGGACCATTTGAGATCATTGAGAAGACTGGGGCTGATTCCTACACCATTAAGGAACCTGCAGGTGGTCAGATAATCAACTGAGTACATGTGAAGTTATTTCAGCCCTACAAGCAATAGGCGCTTTTTTGTCTAGTCAAGGGGGGGTGATGTTGAGATTTCAATATGACTGGGTGATAAGCTAGTGTTCCGGTGGATCATAATTTAGATGCAAAGCGAGCTCTGAGGGTGAGTAATAGGTTAGAGCAATGTGAAGTGAATCAATCAAATCAATTAGGGTTCAGTACTTGAAGAAATTAGATTGAAGCCTTGATGATCGAATGAACTCTACATTGATAGTGAAGAGAGATTGACTAAGCGAAATATGTCAAATTTGTTGAAGAATACTAAGGGTTAAGGGTTGAGTGGGAGAGAGAAGTTGGGAGGTTTTTGGAAGAAGAAAATAGAGGAAGAAAGGTGAATTGATTAGGATTAAGTAGATAGCATAAGCAGAGAGGGTCTGCCAGTTAGATCATATTAAATAAAAGTAGCAAAGCTGAGGCAATTGCCACATAATTTATATAAGTTTTTTACGTTTATTTGAGGGACCAACGATCTCCATATTGGTTGGCCGTTGCTCAGTGGGCTAAACCCTGTGCAACTTGTTCAGCGGAAATAAGTCATATCCACCAAAAGTTAACAGATACAATACTCAAATTTGGTTATGAGAATCTTAACTAGGGTGATAGTCTTTGTACTATTGTCAACTCATATATTTATCATTAAAAATCTATACAACATACACACCAGAACCTGTACAATGGACTTAAAAGGTTACAGTTGGTACTCACTAAAGTTTTAGACAATTGATGCGCAAAAGAAAGACTTGGCCTTCTCATGGGTACTCCAATACTCACAATGAGATCCAGAGTTCACAAGGCATTACCGTTCTGATGATACGCAAATAAAAACCATGCTGGGACAAATGCAGAAAGTATTGGCCAATGAACTTCATTCCTGATCTGACCAGTAAGCTGATCGCTGGAAAAATTCTTAACCACAATTTGCATATAGGGTCAAACTGCCAGGGTCAATGAAAGGGATTTTTCCATACATTGGGGTTTTCCATTTGGGTAAAATTCCCAACTTGATTGGATATGCAATTAATAATGTGCAGCAACTATGGTCTCATCAGTTTCAAGCCCAGCCATTTTTTGGGTAGCATTTGACAAATCTTTGTTCCCGTTTACTACATGAGTAGCCAAATTAGGTTAAGTATTGGGTTGATCTGGCCTCCTTGGTTTTTTGGCTTTACTCCTGATACTTTTGAGTGCATAATTAGTAGTGAGGGGCGGCAATTGTTTTGTTGGGGTTCTTCTCAACAGAGTCTCCCCAAGGTGCACCTGCAAAATCATCATTTTTTCATTTTTTTCATAGTTTGGACGGATTAAGTTGAGCGTTTGGTTGTTTTGTTCACTTTTAGAATCTTGATGGTCACTGCTAGATTGGGCATCTTGCAAAACTCATAGGGTACAACTTTTAAGGGTTTCCACACTTAGAGAGGAAATAGCTGAGATAACCAATGTATGGCCACCATCATTACTGATACAAATAAGTGTAAACCCTCCATTGGTTAAAGTTTCTTGGGGCTCACCAGACTAGTTGAACCTTACAAAATGTTTAAAAAAAATAGTGAAATTAAAGATTTAGTAAGGATAGTACAAAATAACCTGGCACTCTACCATCAGCAGAGCACTAGGTTTTATAATTGAAGGGAAGTGAGGAGCGGGGAGTTGAGAACATTTCTTACAACTTGGCGCGCAAGTATTCCTAAAAACGCTGGGACTTTTGCGTCATGGCTCAGCTTGCACATTACAGCTCCCGCTTTTTTCAGCACCTGTTGCTAATTTTTCACTTCCATTGGGGTTCCTGGATGCCAGATTATCTCATAGTTTTGCTGATAAAATTTCCTTTACCTTTTGAGGAATCATGCCAGAAAGATTTTTGGGCTGACGTTCCTGTCAGTACTTCAGTCTTGATACGCCAATCATGCTCAGATTTCGTTGCAGGTTGTTGTGATT
>JAKSZP010017639.1:0-57530 GCA_022478985.1 Massospora cicadina
TCTTACCCTTGTAGACAGTGGGTTTCTTGGATGGCCAAGATGTCTACAAGAGGTTTTCGCAGGAATTCCAGCTTTTTGGCTTGGGATGTATGAGCCCTGGCTCCCGCGATGTTTAGCATCCCTATTAACACTGAGGTGCCTGTGGCGCCTCAGGAGCAGTTGGGAGGGCCCTCTGGCCCTATCCCACTGCGGCTCACTTTGGCCATGCTCCGCGTCTGTACTCCAACTCTTTCACTGCCATTGTTAGTTCCCTTGATCTGACCCAATGATTCAAGAGAATTGCAGTTTTTTGCATTTGTGTCAACTTTTCCCACACAGGTCTTGTGTTGATTTGATTTGATGCAGATTGTTGATTGGATTTTATATTTTTGAGGTTCAACTTTGGTGAATTGTACACCACATTTTCACCCAAATTGCAGTTGCATTGTTCCTCAGTATGTGCATGACTGATGTCGCTTTGTGACTCAGTCAGATTACTGTGAAAATTTTTGACCTGGGCATATTGTTCTGATTAATTGGTTCAGTGAATATCCAAAATACCCTCCCAAATTTGTCCAGGGTTAATGGCGGACTCCGCGTGTGCCGCCGTTTCAGCCGCTGCTCACTTGTGGGCTTTTTGTGCTGCTTTATGTTGTTTACTTGTAAGTGGGTATATGATGGAGTATAGTCCATCTTCACCCCAGCGGAATGGGTGGTGACCATCAGTCATTTTGGTGAAGTTTTCATTATCTTCATCCCTTGCTTCCTCACAATAATCATTTTCCATTAATCCCTCTTTAACAGGCATGCATATTCCTTGTGGCCCAGTGAGCCACAGTGGTTGAAAATGGGCGGTGCACATTCTGGTGTAACTCGGAATGTGGCTGACTGGCCCCCATCTGCAAAGTAAAATTATACTGTGCGGGGAATTCTGAATAAGTCCTCTTCCACTTCTGGGAAGGGGTTGATTATGGCGATAGCTTTGCCCTGCACAGGTTGGGCATCAGGCGAAATTGCTGTAATTTGAGTTGCTAAATTTCTTCTTAGGCCACGAAACCTTTACAGAGCTCCTCCTTGATTACCTTATGAGGAAGGTTGGTGGGGAGCGAGTCAAAAGAGATGAACAAAGTTTTCGCCTTGTTCCATCTGGTGCATGCGGTGCACACAATTTTTTTGCCCTCAAGGAGGGCAATTTCCACAAAGACTTTTGCTGCAGCATCAGCTTCATCAGCTGTTTCAAAACCAATATCGATCCAGCCATGGCCCAAGTTGTTGGTGGCTACGTACACCGCGTGAGGGAAATGTGAGGGCTGTGCCTCACATGTTTTCTCCCACAGGGTCGGTGACTCATCCCCAAGAAAGAGTCTGATCCCGTTCTCCACCTTTGACAAGGGTTGGTTGAACTGAATGTACATATATTGCGCGTGCTTTTACAGTGAATACCATAAACCCAGATGGTGTCTGAGTTTGCAATTTCTTTGCGTATTAGGTTCCTGGTCCCCCTCCAGGGCGTTTCTTGCCCTTAGTTGCACCGTTAAGTGCTCTGCTCGCCACGACAATCGCCCATGTTGTTTTTTATTGATAAAGTCGCCCATCTTTCCTGTGTGTGATTATCAAATTTGCTTTTTGAGTTGAATCATAGTAACTAATGTGATTGTTATGAGAAAGAAAAAGCTTATACACTCAAATTAAATACAAATATAATTTATTTCTGCCTTAGTCAGAGCTTTTTAATATAAGCAATATGGTGATCAACTTTATTAGGGTTGAGTTGCGCCAATATTTCTCTAATTGCAATGTAACTACTATCCACTAACAGGATAAAAGGCTTATCAAAATTGGGGTGGATTAGTATTGAATCCGACATCAAATTATCTCCAGGGAGTCAAAAGACTGTTGTTGAGATTCTTTCCAATGGAAAAGGAACTCTTTGTAAAGTAAATAGAAATAGCTCAGCGAGATCAGCAAAAATGATAAATGAACTGTCATAATAACTGCCCATTCTTAAAGACCTGTATATTGCATAAGATATTCATCTGGGATCATCATCTGTATGGTAACGACCTAACCAGGAAATGAAGTGATTCCTTCACTTGTAATCTTGTGGCCCAGATATTCTATTTCCATCTAGAAAAGAAACTACACATGATGGACTTCAGCTTTAAAGGAGCAACCGCATACAATTAATGATTTTTCAATAATGTTAGAGATCATTTAAGGTATTGAGGAACATGATAACATTATCCAGATATTCTAGTGCAAAAGAAATTTTGAGAACTCTAAGCATACCATCCATTTCACATTAGAAGGTTACAGGGGCATTACACAACCCCTGGGGCAGCTGGTTGGCTTGAAGAACACTTAACTGGATATTAGCGCGCATTTCTATCAGTCTTCAGGTGTAATTTTGATCTTACAACTTCTTTTATCAATATACATGACGGAGAAAAAACTGGGAGCCAGCAAAAGCTGGAGAGAGTAGTAAATAAGAGGTAGTGGTAGCTGTCCTTCTGAGTTATTGCATTCAGTCACCTGTATCCATCATGATGCGATGGACTCCATTTTTTATGGGCCAAAAGTAGGGAGAATCCCATGGGCTTTGAGAAGGCTTTAATAGGCCAGCCTCCAATAACTGATTTATTATCTTGGTCATTTAAGCGTCCTCAAATATAAATTCTCAATAGGTCCTAACAAATGAGTGATTCTCACCAGTCTGCACATTGTGTTGGACCCCATTTATCAACTTAAAGTCGTCAGGGACCTTTAAAAATATGTTATCTTATTCCTCAATTAAGGAATTTGCCAATCAATGTTGTTCAAGAGTAGGAGATTCACAAAAATCTACCTCCACTCACACTATGATAGTTGATTCATAAAGTCTTAAGTTAGTCAAAAATCTACAGCTAGATATGGAGCCAAGTTGGGAAATTGTTATAGTGCGGATATAAGCTATCAGATAATTTTGAGTCACGTTCTGAGGTTGATCGTTGAGATTAGCCATCAATATAGTAAAGAGGTCCTCTATATGTGGGGTCATTTATGCCCATACAAGTCAGTAGTTTTATATAGTAGGAGTGGTTATTTATAACTCTCCAACAGATGATTGGAAGGTATAATGCCTTGTATTCCTATCTCTATAGAAATCTGAGATTTAGGGGAAATGACTGCCTTATTGACAAAAAAAATGTGCATCTCTCTTGAGTACCAGCTGTAAGTTAGAGTAAGCTTAGCCTTTGGTCCCATTGCTCAGTATATAAGCCGCTCAATGAACTTTAGGTACTACAATAAGATACTTTGAGGTTATTTCCTCCTTTTCTCCTTATGCAGATTCTAATTGATTAGTGAAATGTGTTACCCCAGTATGGAGGAATAAATAAAATTTGTGACTAATCTGGCTATCAGGATTCTCTATTTATTGGGGGAATCCTCAACTAGAGGTCATGACTCACTTATGAGTGAACGCTGAGTTAGGACCCCATTACTTGGGTTGAGCCTGACTTGAAGTATCAGGGATTGGCCCCAATAATATTAGACTAAATTAATAATTGTTCTGGCACTGGCAACTAATGCTGAGGATTTCAAAACAATTGGATAGTGGTGAAATCCTACCTTGGCACTAGCACCCAATCAATCAACGCTTTTGGGATTCAAAGGCGAATTATGCCAAGGATGGTCCCACTCCCCTTTGTGATAATATCTTGATCAGCAAACAATGCCAATATCTCCCTTACCCTAGGCACTTGTCACCTAGCTCTCATTATCTGCCTTTCCCAGATCCTTCCCTTCCTAATCCCACCTTTAGCCTTGAGGTCCTATAACTACTCTGAGGCTTATTCTAATAAAACTACCGTTTCTCTTACCTTTTTAGTCCTTCTATAGCTTTTAGGCCCTTAGGGCCTACTATCTCGCTGAGGACTTTGGGGCCCTGATATAATATTGGGCCAGTTAGGAGTTGCTTCCAGATGCATGACACTGGTGTTGAACTAGACCAGTAACTTCATACTTATGAGTATATTAAAGCTATTGTTCATGATAAATGCTGAGGCAACACTAATAAAGACCTGAATTATAAGGTCAACTACAAGTAATTACTGAGGGATCTAATGCAGGATTTGTCAGTTCAATATTCTAATTTATAATTACAATTGGGGGAATATTAATTCACTTTTATAAGGAGGGAGGAAATATTGTTAGTGGGAAACCAAAGTCAACAATAGCTAGGACCTTCACCATGTGTACTACTACCGCTACTCAATTAACATCAGATCCAAAGAGATGAATTTAATAGATAGCATTGGATATATTAAACTCATCAAGGGTGTCAAGTTTTCCCAAAGCAAAATAGTATGATCTATAGACTTTTCTAAAGATAGCGTTGGGATGTCTGGTCCATCAGAGGCTGACATTATGAAGCACTTGGGCTTTGAAGGATTCTTAGTATGTTTTTGAGGCGTATATTTGTCATCTTAGTGAGCCATAAGCCATAAGATGACGCCTCTTTTTACACTTTATCTGACTTATTCTTCCTGCTCTAAATCTCTTGGTAATTGAAGTACCAACCATAGAAGCAGTAGTCACATCCATATTGAGGATTTGGGGTTTGTTCAACGGCATAGATATGAGGTTTCAAACCTTAATTAGCTGAGGGATGATGCATCTCCATTTGAGAAGCTCCATGATAAACTCCTTGATGTCAAGGATTAATTTAAAAATAATTAGACTTCTTTGAAGTGGAGCACAAGCTATTGGTCAAAAAGAGAAAGTAGGTATCACAGTGGTAATTGAATTGTCCAAGGTAAACCAATCACAAGAGGTTAAAACCTGAGCTCTATGATAAAAACATCTTACATAGTCTGAATATAATTCTTCCATTTTTGGATTTATGTTTATAAATAATGCTTTTAATTGAATATGGTAAATTGCTACCATTTTTAATAGGTGCCGCCTTTACATGATCCTAGAAAGTAATTCTTTGAATTATTAATCATTATATCACAGGCACTACTGTAAAGACAGTTCTGAATATTTTAAACTTTCTGTCTATTGGTGGCTAGCTCCACAGCCTTTTGTACATAAATAGAGGGTCTAGATGTTTTCTGTACCAAGGGACATATTTCTTCTTAAAGTAAGGCTTTAAAGAGAGAGCAAGCTTAAAAGGACATTTATAAATGGGGTTGATCTCTCAGATTCTAGGGTTTCAGCCAAAAGAGTTCAGTCATGAAAGTTTGATTAATTTGTTGCTAATGTAATTTACTTTTTTTTCAGATTTTCACCTTAGTTGTTTACAGGATTGGTGGCTGCCCTAAAGTTGATATCCTGGTGAATTTGTAGACTTTTAGTAGTCTGGTCAGCAAGTTAATATCATAAGTCCTCTTTTTTTCAAATCCTGAAGTCAGGAGATAATTTGATAAATCTTTTTATCCATAGTATTTTGAAGTTCATTGACTAGTGGTCATGTCTGAACACATTTTCTGAATAGTGGCAATCATGTTGTAAAGTGCGATTAAAGTCAAGCCAGCATTGAGATAGTTTTCTTAATGTACATCTAACTCCCATGAGCCACCCCCTAATTATTGTTTCAGGTTTAAATCTAGGATTCAAGGCCCTCATCTTGGGTTGGCTCAATGTGAATAGGGTTTTTGGGAGTTCCTGGGTACCCTCTAGGCCTCTGGGTCCTTCTGCAACTTTGAGCCCTTTGAGGCTAGTGGGTTCATAGAGACCTACTTACACATACTTCAGAGGTTGGTTGTGCATTAGCTTTTTCGTTGAGTTGGCAGACCAAATTAATTAAATCCTAAATATGGGACTTTTACATTCACTGTTTATCCATATGCGCTACAATCTGATCACAGATTGTTCAAATCAGCAGTTTATGGTTTCTGAGGCATAAGTGATTTGATGAGCAATTTCATTACAAGGATAACTACCAACTTCATTATTAATTAAAATTAATTTATAATGTAACTCAATGATTTCTCTTCAATTACCATAATGTTTTATCAATTGTCTCAGCCAAAATCGAAAGTAGTTACCTAAAATATAAGGAGTTGGGAATGAAACTTTTTTCAGGAAAACATCAAGTAATAATGAGACCAGCCTTAGAGCCTGAGTGCTGAATCACTTAAACAGCAAACCAGAATTCCAGAGGCACTGCTGCTGGTATGACGGTTATAGAATTAGGAAGGAGTTCCGCCAATAATTGTGTATGAGCCATAATTGAGTATAGACACCTAGTGAAATACCATATGAACACGCCCATAAATCCTGAGGGGTGTTGGGATACTAGCGGAAAAGGCGGTTTGGTTTTCAACATAAAAATTTTGAAATTTGAGAAATGTTTTTTATTGGAAAAATAAGAAAGAAAATTGACCAACAATTTTCTCAGTGCAAGGCAACTTATTAAATAGTGTTTGATTGTAGTGAGTACAAGCAGGGATTGGGTCCTTCAAATTCACCTAACCTGGCGAATTTTTGGGAAATGGGGAAGATGATCTCAATTGGAACTGACATCAAAGGATTTGGCGGTAGGCTGAGTTGCTGTCAGTTTGACCTCAAATTCCTGAACCGAGGCTTGGCTGAATTTTCATCAGTTGGCGTGACAGCGTCTGGCCTGACGAGCAACGGGAAATCCTCAGGTCCACCCCAAGTAGGGGCAGTCCCAATTAATTGGAAATGGGTTCAGGATGCCCAACTCACCCATGCCTGGTCACTGGACCATTTTTTCAGTTGAATGAGTTATATCAGCCACAACTCCTGATTTGCTGGATAGGGGTTTCAAACTATCAGCGACGGTTTCCAAAGATACCATCTGTACATTGGGGATCATCCCCAATAATTTCGAGAGGGGGTTGTCATTGGCAATCATATAAGTGACTAAGTCAAAACTGTCCACAATTCCGGCTAATAATTCAACATTTGTCCCTTTTTATGTATGCATTTTCTGATCATCCAGCTTTGATCCAATCAGTCTCAGACCCTTCAACTTTGATTCAGTGATCTTGGCGCAGATTTCCTTAATCCAGCTGAAAAGTTCGGCTGAGGTGAGTGAGGGTACCAGGGGAGGAATATGGAGAGGGAGGGCTGTTATCCAGCACTTGTCTACCATGTAGGCGAGGTTGCCCTGGGTGACGAGGGGTACAGCCGCCCTCTTCAGACCCTTTTTATTCAGAAATGGAAAGAGCGCCCAATCTATGCACAAGGGACATTCCACTGGACTTAAATTACCCTTTCTTTTTCCAAAGGAAGGGCGCAACCTTTGGGTAACTGCATGAAGGCCACATCTTTATGAGCATTGGACAATTTGATCGCAATTACAGTTGCAACTTTTTTTGGGGGGGGGGGGGGGGATGGGGAGCATCAGGGTGGGCCTCATGGAACGCCTCAACTAGTTTTATGAAATTAACGCAATCATGAGCCTTGACCCAACTGTTCTCATAGGCTGGATACCCCGTTCCATGCAGCAAGATTTTGAACTGATCGCCATGATTTGCAGGATGCTAAGATGTTTTCCACCTCGGTTTCTTTTGCATCCTCTATCACTATTGGTTTGGGTTAGGTGGGAATGATCCCCTTGAACGGGGACAACTTTGACACGTGGAAGATGGGGTGCTGTTTCCAATGAGCTGGCAGTTTTAACCAGAAAGCACCATTGCACAAGTCTTCCTCCACCAGGTGGGGACCTGAATGCTTGCTTGCAAACTTCTGGGAAGGTACCTGAATCTG
This sequence comes from Massospora cicadina, assembly GCA_022478985.1. Taxonomy (NCBI): domain Eukaryota; kingdom Fungi; phylum Entomophthoromycota; class Entomophthoromycetes; order Entomophthorales; family Entomophthoraceae; genus Massospora; species Massospora cicadina. The sequence continues at coordinate 7,702 of JAKSZP010017639.1, forward strand.
CAGATGGCAAGCATCTAACATAACATGAGAGCACCACTATATCGTGGCCAGGAAGCTATTATTGATCTGCAACCTGCTTATAATTATCAATACCCCTTGTGAGATGATCTTGCACTAAGGACTGGGTTGTCCGGATGTGCTTAATGTGATATGCAACAGCAGAAACCTCTAGACGTAGACAGGGACCAACAAAAAGGAGGGATTATAACCCAATGTCGCTTCATATGGAGAAAACCCCGTAGAAGCATGTGCACCATTATTATAGGCCAATTGGGTGAGAGGGAGGTCATTGACCCAGGTATCTTGTGCAGCTAACGCTTAACAACGCAAATACTGTTCCAAAATTTGTTTAAAACACTCAGTTTGTCCGTTGGACTGGGGATGGTATGCAGTGAAATGGCAGGGGGTGATTTTTAAGATGGTTAAAAGCTCATTAAAGAACTGCACTGTAAATTGGGGTCTGCTGTCACTGATGATCTCCTGCAGGAGACCAAAAATAGAGAACATATGGCACACGAAGAGACGAGCAGTTTCTTCTGATGTGATCACGGAAGCACAGGGAATAAATATGGAAATGTTTTGAAATAATTGACCACCACCATCACCTCCATAAAACCAATAGAACAGGGGAGTTTTACAATAAAATCCATGGACACTAATGTCCATGGACCCTCCGCCTGTTGTAAGGGATGTAGGAGGACATTTCTTCCTGAGCGGTCCAACTTTGCTCATGCACAGATAACACATTTGGCGATCCAGGCAGGAACTTCCTTAGTTAAACCCACCCAGTTATAAGTCTGCTTGGTCAATTCAATGCATTTCTTGTTTCCCAGATGGCCAATTGTGGGAGGATCATGATGTTCTCAAAGCACCTTGGCTCTAGGGAGAGGAGGAACCAAACCTGAGAACTAAAATAGATGAGACCCTCCTCCAAGGAATACATGGAATGTTTGTGGGTTTCGAGGGGTAATTGATTGAGTAACTCCACTCCTTCGGAGCAGGACATCCTAGCTGCCAAAACCCATGAAATAAGAGGAGCATCAGGAGCTAAATCTACCGAGGCGACCACAGGCGTGACATTAGATAGAATTTGGGCGGGGATCACAGTAACCAGATCAACTTCCTCTGAATCAATGGGGCAATGGGCTGGGTTGCAGCTAAGGAAGTTGGGAAACACATTTAATGCACCTTTCACAAATTTTTATTTAAAATTGAAACTGCATAAATTCTGATAGGTATGAGCCTGCCTATATGCCAATTTTATGGTTTACAAAATATAAAAGAGCTTGGTGGTCTGCACGCACAGTTAACTCATGCTGGGCACCATGTAAAAGGTACCGCCAATGAGTCAACAATTATGCTATGGCTGCCAATTCCTTATCATAAATGACCCATTATTGCTCAGTTGAGAAAAATTTCAAAAGAAAAGTAGGCAACTGGATGTTCTAAACCATCATGCTCCTGGAGCAGAACTGCCCCAACTGCTACTGCTGAAGCATCACAAGCAACGATATATGGTTTGGAGGAGTCTACATGTTTTAGGATAGGGGGTGATAAGAATAATTCTTTAATTGACTTAAACGCCTGCTGGCACTCTGGGGACCAACGGAAAGGCACATTTTTACCCGTGAAGGGGTGGAGCGGAGCAGCTAAATGGGAAAGGGCCAGGGAAAATTTCTTTAGAAAATAATGGTACCCAAGAAACTCCATAATTGTTCTTTGGCTGTTAAAGTCGGCCACTCACAGATGGCATCTAACTTGTTGGGTGAGATTGCATAACCATCTTTTAGGACCAAATTCTCAAGAAAGGTAACTTCCCCCTTATAAAACTCGCATTTTGAAGGCTTGACGAACAGGCCCGCCTTGTGCAAGGAAGCCACGACCGCTTCTAAGTCTTTAGCGTGTTGTTCAGGAGTTGGGGAATGAACTAAGATGTTGTTAATATATGTGACCGTGCATGTAAACTGGAGGTTGCCCAGCACACTATTTATCATTCACTGAAAGGTGGATGGCGTGTTCTTCATACTGAAGGGCATAACGCAGAACCTGAAAGATACCACATTTGGTAAAAATCTCATATGCCATTATTGACCTTCCATTACCAATTTTGGTTAAAGGCTATGATGAGATAAAGCTTGGAGAACACATGAGACTTTGTGATCGCTTAACTGATAGTCGACTCAAGGGGTAAAGGGTAGGGATTGTGTACTGTAATTTTATTTAGGTGACAATAATCCACTCAGGGATGGAGAAACTTTCAGCCTTCTTGGCAAAAACGATGGGGGAGGCAATTGGTACATCTTTTTAAACAACCATTTTCTTCTTGAGCATATCGTCTAAACAGGTGTTAAGAGCAGCCTCCTCCTCTGCCATGTGTGAATAAAAAAGGCAGTTGATGTTCATCAACTGTACCGTTGTTTGGAATCTTAAGTCAAATTTAGTGTAAGGGGGAAGACAGTCTGCCTTCTTAGAATCAAAGTCTCATTGATAGCACATCAATTCTTTTGGAAAATCATATGGAAGGCCCAAAGGCGAAATGAGGGAAGTAATGAAGCTTTGGCCTTGTGTTTTCTTGAGGGTATTGACTAAGGGAAATTCTCCCTCCTTTTGATCGTTAGAAAATGACAACATATTTGACTCCAGATGAATCTTAAATGTTGCCGGTGCTACCATCCAACTCCCAAGTTAACCAGAAACACCAAGTTTGGAATTACTGAGAACCAATTGCAAAAACTACGCTGATGTACTGAGAAAGAGACTGGCTGAAGGACTATATATGAGGGCTGGGAGGCTGAAGAAGCAACCATCACTAAAGGACCTACATCCAGGTCAAGCTCCAATAGTTGGTCTAGTTCAACAAACATAAAATTGCCCGCAGCTCTGGTATTCACCAAAGTATCAAAGGACACGTGAATAAGACCCAACACTAATCTTCACGGGCAGTAAAAAGTAAGCAAAGTTCTCCTTATTGGCAGTTGTAGTTGAAGCCAGCGATACAGAAGAGATGGTAGTAAAGTCGGGGGAAACCATTAGGTTCATAGTGGGAGTAAGCCCTTCACAAGTCATATTGTCAGAGCATACTGACATGCGCACAATAGCCATGACAACTATGGGATATGGATCAGACATTCTGGGTGGTACTAGGCTAACAGGGCCAAACTAAAATTTCTTTACAACCTGGTTCAGCTGAAAAGAAGGGACCATTGCTTTGCCAATATCTATGAGATTTGCGGAAATGGGTAGGAAAAATGGTTGGTCAATTATGTCAGGCAAACAGCAAGTTAGAAATTAGACCAGCCTGCCAGCCTGAGTGCCAAAGCAACCAAATGGCAAACCAGAATGCCAGAGGCACTGCTGCTGGTATGACGGTTATAGAATTAGGAAGGAGTTCCGCCAATAATTGTGTATGAGCCATAATTTTGTATAGACACCTAGTGAAATACCAGATGAACACGCCCATAAACCCTGAGGGGGTGTTGGGATACCAGCGAAAAAAGGTGGTTTGGTTTTCAACATAAAAAACTGAAATTGGAGAAAGGTTTTTTATTGGAAAAATAAGGAAAAAAATCAACCAAAAATTTTCTCAGTGCAAGGCATCTGATTTAATATTATTTGATTGTAGTGAGTCCAAGCAGGGATTGGGTCCCTCAAATTCACCTAACCTGGCGAATTTTTGGGAAATGGGGAAGATGATCTCAATTGGAACTGACATCAAAGTATTTGGCGGTAGGCTGAGTTGCTGTCAGTTTGACCTCAAATTCCTGAACCAAGGCTCGACTACAATTACATTGGTTGGTGTGATGGCATCTGGCCCAATGAGCAACAAGAAATCCCCAGGGCCACCCCATGTAGGGGTAGTCAAAATTGGTTGGAAACGGGTTTGGGATGCCCAACCCTCCTGTGCCTGATCACTGGGCCATTTGTTTGGTCAAATGAGTTACATCAGCTGCAACTCCTGATTTTCTGGATAGGGGTTTCAAACTATCAGCAATGGTTTTTGAAGATAACATCTTCACATTGGGGATTATTCCCAATGATTTTGAGAGGGAGTTGGTGTCAGCGATTGTATTGGTGACTGAGTAAAAACCGTCCATGATTCCAGCCAATGATTTGACATTTGTCCCTTTTTTATTATGCATTTTCCAATTGTTTGGCTTTGATCCCATTGATCTCAGACCCCTCAACTTCAATTCAGTGATCTCGGTGCACATTTCCTTAGTCCAGCTGACAAGTTCAGCTGAGGTGAGCAAGGGTACCAGGGGAATAATCCAGAGAGAAGGGCTGTTACTCAGCGCTTGTCTACCATGTGGGCGAGGTCTCCCTGGGTGACAAGGGGTAAAGAAGCCCTCTTAAGCCCCTTTTTATCTGGAAATGGTAAGAGCGCCCGATCTACACACAAGGGACGTTCCCCTGGACTCACATTTTTAGGCAATACTAAATTGTCTTTGGATCTCCATATGATGTAATCACAGAAGCTGTATCTGATGGCTGAGAGCAGGATGTACAAACAGGCGGATATATGTCAGTGCAGGCACTCTCACTGCAATACTTTGGAGGAATTCAGTAAATTTCAGATACATTAACACTTCTGCAACCCAGGGGAACAGCTTCAGTTTGATTGCCCTTCAAGTTCTATAATTACATAAAAAAGGTTCCAAAGACTTGGCTACTTTATCTTATTATATCTGATAGGCCGCATCATCAGGGGCTGGAAGGGCTAATGCAAATGGTGCTCTATATTGCAAAAATTCATTTCTGAACAGGTATCGCTTGTTTGGATTAGACCCATCTTAACAATATCATATTTTCCTCCATTTGGGGATTATCATCTCCACTGGAACTATTTGTCATTAAGAAGGTATTTCTTCACCTGGTAGCCTCATAAGGTTCCTAGCAGATAGCACCTGTTTGGATTTATGGGTGTTGTTGGTCTTTTCTTTAAAGACTAAATATTATTAATATATAAGTTCTGGCAGAATTCCTAGTAAGTTTTTGCCGCTAGTGCAAATGTGTACTTTGGCAGTAATTAAACCATATTAAATATGATAAGCGTACTTTGTATACTTGGACGTGATACTTATATTCTTTATAGGGACACGCCTTCATTCAGGATATCATGTACATTAATTATCAAGATCTTTCCCATTATAAGAGATCTTGTCTTTAGTATGCAAAGGAAAACCTTTGTAATAAATAAGGGCGTTTAAGGATTGATAAGACACTTTTAATCTTTAAAGTTTAGGTCCAATAGATGGATTCATTAGGTGGTGCTTTCTGTTTATCAAGAGGTGACTCATCAGTGGTTTTGCTCATGTCAACCTAATTAAAACTATGTCTCTCCCAACACTGAGGATAGTAATAATATATTTAAGTGAAATGAATGTCCCTGGCCTTTGTGCTAGGCAAATCAATGTAGTTAGTGATTAAGGTTTTCACGCTACCTGGTGTTATTATTTCTTTCCATAACTAGATCAGATTTGTATAGTGCTGAGCCTAACAAACTACGGGTTAAGTGGCCTTGAGACGCTTATTAGATTAGGGATTAGTATAGGCGAAGCCACAATATCACTAACATAGACTATCACTGTCTGAGATTTTGATGTATATTGAAATGCCGAGCAAACTGTGAGAAGGATTATTTCAAGGAAAAATTTATATCAATTTATAGAACTAGTTTTAAAGTGTAATGAACTGCATTAAGCCAGTATGAAGCAACAAAAATGAATTGCGCTTAATCACACTAAATTAAATAAAGTACACTAAGAAGCGTTCTTTCCACCTTGAGAATGAGTTACAAAGGAAAACACTTTACCATTTGACGTGAAGCGATTTAAAGCACATTAATTGAGCTATTGTTCCATGAACTAGTTTGTGTTATAACTTAAAAATATATTCTATAATCAGATTACTGAAATTCAAAAAAAGTATTTGATGTGGGTTGACCTTAGGACAAATATACCACACCAAGAATTTTTCTAGCCAGTACAGTTTTAAAACTTGTATTGAACAAAATCTGCACTAAGGTGGAAGCAGGAATTAACCTGACAGGCTAACCACCCTTATATTACTGCAATTCAACGTTGCATGAATTAAGATAGCATTTCAATTTTTATATATTAAGTTTGAATTTGTACTACAGCCAAACTTATTCCCACATGTTTATTCAAACTTTATCTAAATCATAAATTTGATAATGAATTGCAACACCGATGCACTACTGTGCCGCTGAAGCAAGCATTTATTGTGGTTTACACATTTTAAATATCTTCATATTGTGCCATCTTAATCATATTTTTTCTTAATTTAAACTGGCCACCCTTCAATAGGGTTAGCCTATTTTCAGTAAAATAGTATTTTTTATTCTATAATATTTTCTTTGCAAGGGTGTAACAACCCTTTCTAGATTTTATGTGATTAAAAAAAAAAGGTTCCCCAGGGAGCTAGGTAGGGTAAGCTGGGGCCTCCGCATGGCACAACCGGGGAAAGCCTGTGGAAACATGGGTGACTAGCTAACACCAGAACCCAGAGAGGCACATTAGTAAAGTTCTGTAGTGGCCTAAATGAAGTGCGGGATGGCAGTGATGACTGTTCTAACCTGTTCTTGCAGGTGTCTACCACTCCAAGAGGGGAGAATGTGGGCAGTAAGGGGGTATTAGTTGGGCAAGGTGCCTGTCAAATGACCTCCCCATGAGCTGGGGCTGCGCGGGTGTGGACCCAAGGACAAGGGAGGGGCAATCCTGGTTGGCTTCACTTTGGTCCACCTGCCTACAATAAACGCCACAGTTTGCTGAGTTGGCCTGAAGCTTGGCTAGAAACCGGTTTGGTTGGCATGAGCCAGCTGGCAGTGAAATGGATCATGAAAGAAAATTAAGGCTGATCTTAAAGGACTCCAAGGCTTACTGGACAAAAAGGGGCCAGAGAGCATAACTATACTAAAAAAGCAGGTGACAAAGGGAGGGCTTCATCTTCTCCCCCCTCAGGGGCCTTAAACCTGGGGGTCATTGGGTCTTGTCTCCTGAAAGGGGGATGAGAGGCATATCACCTGTCATGGCCATTGCAGACGAGCTGCCCAGTACTTAAACAGGGCGGGCATATGTCAGTTTAGGGGGTAGCGTGAGCTACTCCTAATCATGGTTGGGCCCACATTTTGAGTGCAGCTTAAATTCATGCAGCCCTAAAGTGGTGGGGGCAGTACCCCAGGGCTTCATACCGCTATAGTTGCCCACACTAGGAGCCCCAAGGGGCTTTTTAAAACTTAAAGAAAGGTTCACCAGGGTGTGGGCATCCTTTGGTGATTAAATTTGCTACAATAGCCTGCCAAGCCTCACAAGTACCTTCTAATGCATGTAACCCTTTTGATAGTACTGATGCGATATCTGGCCCTTAATTGGAGTAAGCCTGGTAGAAGATGAAGTACTTTATGAGAGCCAACCCCAGTTGGACTTGAGATTAGTTAAGAAAGATTCTGGGCTGCCCAGGCTGAGATGACTAGATATATGGTGGTTCGAATCACTCAGGTCAAGTTGGCTAGATGGGTTGAGGGTATATCATGAAAATGGCAAAAGAAGTTTAGACTGACCTGCCAGTCAGGATGCATAAGCACCCAAAAAGCAAGCCAGAATGCCAGAGGCATTGCAACACATATGACGTTGTATGGAGCCAGGGATTGGGAAACAATAAATTGTTAGTGTAAGGCAATAGTGAAGTGCGACCCAAAGAACAAACTAAATAGAGACCGCCCCAGACACTGGAGGTCTTGCTGCAGGGGGTGGTACCACAGGTACCGTTTCTACAAGGTCACCGGTAGACAGATTTAATTCAACTGGGGGGACAAGGGGGCGGATCCTTGCTTGAAGATGGTGGATGTAAGGCTGCAAGATCTCAGTATATTGTTAGCAAAAGTTTGTAACGACAGGGTTGAATTGCCAGAAGTATCTAGCTCGCTGAATCCGATTTATGATGGTGGGGGCCATAGTGACCATTAGTACTGGTAGAGCTCATCCAGTATAAGGGATGATGGGCCACCAGAGAAAAGCCATCAGGAATGCGGCTAGAAGGATATCAATAAAACAGAAATTGATAGTTTTTGAGGCAAATATTTGTTATAAGGAAAGTAGAGAAAATTGATTAACAATTTTCTCAATGCGATGCAACTAATTAAATAGTGGTTGAATGATGTGGGGACAAGCTGAATCGAGACCCTCAATATTGACCTAACTGGTGAATTATTTGGGAAAGGGGGAAGATAAGTTCACTGGAACTGACATAAAAGAATTTGGTGGTAGGCTGAGTCGCTGTCAGTTTGACCTCAAATGCTCGAACTGAGGCTCAGCTACATTTCTGATGGTTGATGTGACAGCATTTGGACTAACGAGCAGTTGGAATCCCCTAAGGCCACCCCATGCAGGGGCGGTGTCAATTGGTTGGGAATGGGTTTGGGATGCCCAACCCGCCCATGCCCGTTTGGTGGGCTGTTTGTTTGGTCAAAGGTGTTGCATCAGCCACAACACCCAATTTGCTGAAAAAGAGATTTAAATCCTCGTCAATGGTGTTTAATGCTAATACCTGCACGTTGGGGATCATCCCTGATGATTTTGGGAGGGGGTTAATTTTTGTGATCATGGTGTTGGCTGAATCAAAACCATTGACGATTCTGGCTGATGAATCAGTCTTCATCCCTTTTTGACTATATGGGATCTAATCATTGGGCTTTTTCACTCAATTTTGGACTGATGGATTTCATTTCAGTTATCTTGGCAAAAAATTCCCTAATTAGATGTACTTTTATGCCAAGGTGAATGTGGGGAACTGGGGTGTATCTGAAGTGGGAGGGCTGTTACCCAGCGCTCATCTACCACGTGGGTGAGGTCGCCCTGGGTAACGAGGGGTACAACCACCCTCTTCAATACCTTCTTACTTGAGAATGGGAAAAGATCCCGATCAATTCACAGGGGACGTTCCCTGGGACTTACAGGGTACCTGCATCTATGCACTAAAGATGGCATTTGTTAATTTCATGATGAAGTTGCTCTAGAGTAAGCTTCATTAATTGATGTGTTGCGATGCTCACAAACCTATAGTAAGGGAAGGTAATCCTGCTAGTAATTCTGTACAGAGGGATGGCAATCTTCAAACCATCATCTTGGAAAATTAGTGGTGTTTTTGAACCTTTGCAAACTTCATATTTTGCAACACTTGAGTAGTGAGAGTTCAATTGTTTATATCTTTAACTGTAATCATTGATGTTCTAACCTAACGTATAGTGCATTTTTGTCACAAATAGCACCAGTAAATTTTTGATAGTAAATTCATTTTTAAATTTCTGGCAGCATAATAGCCATATAAATCAAGACCTTTATTACTTTTTAACCGTAAATAAGAAACAATTAAAGAAAATTAATGGTTCAGATGGTTGGGACCATCTAGTACTAAAAAAAAATGGTTCAGATGGTTGGCAAGACCAAAAACAACATCTACCCTCACTTGCTCAAACATCAGGGATAAAAAATGTTTGGGGTACATTAGGTCACTGAGACGCCATGACCCTAAGGACAGTGTTCTGCTGATAACTTTTTAAGAACTTACTGTGCAACCAGTTAACAAGGTAATCCTGATGGAATCTTCATAGTGTAAGCGTGTGTGGAAGAATCTCTATGATCTCAGAGGGACTTTTCTAGATGTTCTCTAGTTTTTCAGTTGATCCAAACCCATGGTTAATATAATATAGACTCACTTTTTAACAGTAAAAATTAATATGTTTCATCATGCCTCATTTTCCTAGATTCTTTTCTTCACTTCCCTACCCAATAAACTGAAGTAAGCTTCTGACTGAAACTGTATCAATGTTTAAGTGAGCTTCAAAGTAACGAGTAGGACTCATAGTTTTTATGAAAGACTGAGTATAAAAAAGGGATAATAAATATAATCTCATATATTAACTGAAAAATGACTGCCCCATAGTTAAAAACAATCTTATAGACAAAACCGCCAAATTCAGAAAAAGATTTTATCTAAAAGAGTTACCAAAATATTCTTCTAAAGGATATTGGCAAGAGTATCGTTTACTCTATATGGACCATTAGTTTCTTGGTTATAGGCGTCAACAACACCCATCTAAAATATTAAATAGTTTAGCTCTATGATTATATAAGACCTAAAGTTAGGGCCATTATCTTTAAATTAAACTTCTGAAAGCCATTCAAATATAATATATCTGCTAAGATAAACTTAGCCGTCGCTGTGTTGCAAAACCCTTGACTACATCATAAGCTTCTACCACTTTGTGAGGTGATCAATGGCCAGGATAGAATACCTGAACTGCCCATAACTCTTGAGCAAAGGGCTACAATGTCAATAGAGTTGGCGCTAAGAAAAATTAGTTTGCCAAATTGATATGAGTTGCCTCCAATTAAGGGTCTTTGGATTGGCATTCCTTGAAACATTTAAAAGTCTTATTGTTAATGAAAGGAATCAATTTACTATAGTATTGTATTCAACCATTCCATTTTATTCATATACAAGCCATGTCCCATTATTTTATGGGCCTAAATGATCAAGTAAGTCCATATGGTGGGCCAGTAGATAAATAATATTGTTTGTCAATGACCTTGAAAGTCTCAATTTTAACAATAGAAATTTTTATCAGCTTTCATAATTTGCTTTAAGCCTCCTTAGCTTCATTATATTATTTATCCATTAACTTTTTAATATAAATAATCTGTCAGACTGACCGCTAAGGATAAAGTGAGCATCCAAGATAAACAGTTACCATTTTGGTTTTATTTCTAGGATGATGCTGGATTTTTTAGTCATAGGCTTATAGCTTAAAGCTCCTCAGGACAGCCGCCCTATTGGTTCCTTAAAATTTTGTAACCAAAATAGCGATTTGCGGTTATTCACTACTTTGAAGTGCACTCTGTGGACAATATACTAAAAATTGCTTATGAGTGCAATCACTGCCAACCAATTCTTCTCAGCCACAGTAAATTTTTAATTGTTCACATAAAATAGTTAGCTATAGTAGGCCACTTGATGCTATATTGCGCATTATTTTGTTGAAATAATACCGTTTCTATTGAAGTAAGAAACGCGTCTATTTGGAATATAATGGGTTTAAAAACTTATATTTTAGTATAAGCACTTTTATAGGGAAAATATTCGACTTTTTAAAACTAGTAGTCAGTTTTCTGCTCAGTCAGACTATACTAAATTATTTAAAAGGCAGAATAGAGGTTCCCCAGCTTTATTAAAATCTGAACAAATAAGCAATAATAGCCTATCATACAGAGAAATATCAGACATCATGCATGCTCTTTCGTCGCGTCATTCTTTCAATTGCTTTGATTTAGTGGGTTGGGTCCTTAGCCTAGCTCAATATTCCAAGCTCAAGATACTTAAGTTGCTCTTGAAAGAAGTTGTACTTCTGTGGAAAATCTTAAGATAAGCTTTTTATAACCGCAAAAACTTTCTCAACTGATGAAAATGTTCATTAAAGTTTTAGGAAAAACATCTATGCCATTCAGATACACTAACAAACAGGAGATCTTTAAATTACCTAAAAAATTATCCATAGCTTATTGGAAAAGCATGAGTATTGCTTAACCCAATATGAAATTTGAGTGGGTGATATAAGCCTTGAGATGTAATCTTGGCACACTTCTCCTGTTTAGACTTAGGCGGCTCAATATTTATAATAACCTAAATCTAAATATGGGAAAAAATTAAAGTGGTCCGCCTAAGCGGTTTAGTGCATCGTCAATGCATGGCAAAGAATGAAAACCTTTTAGTAACAATTGTAGGAATCCAGCTTACTAGTGCTCACTAGTGCTTTTGCCAATGGATCCCACAAAGGTTTATTAATAAAATAAATATCAAATGATACTATAAAATTTGGGTTATTATATTTTTATTAGGAATGCTGGGGTAAACAGAAAAGTGATCCCTCTCAATATTTGCCCATTCAGTATTTAAACTGTTTAAATGGTTGGGGGGAATTTGGGGATAGGTTTGGAATAACTTTGATGCTTCTGAATTAGGTAATATGGTTTTGTTCCTATCAGATCATGGGTAAAGTGAGTTATTTTTGGGAAATTTGAAGGTTGTGGTTTTGGGGCAGAATGTACCCATGTGGTAAGGTTTTGTTGCACTTCAACCAATCACCACTAGAGAAAATACTTTCACCTTGGGGGACCTCCACCATGCCTATAAAAGGGGTACCCGCGTAGGTGCTGTGAAGGGCTTGTTGATGGTTAGGAGAGTACCTTCCACTGGTTGCCCCAAGGTCCATTGTGTGGTTGGGGAAATCTGAACATTTGATTTTTATTAATTGCCCGAGAAGGTTTTGTAATGGTGTTACCCCCAATTAACAGGATTCCACCGAGAATAAGCCAGGGTATTTTGGCTGATATTCTTGAAATCATCGTTGTTCTTAATTAAAGCACTTTTTGGATCATTGCAAACTCTTAAATGGCCAACATTTCCCCGTTTAGACAAATTTTGATCCATTACATTTTTCCTCTGCAGCTGAGAGGGCATATGTCCGACATTTATTCTCTCAAGAATGTTGGGGGGAAGAATAAGGTCAGAGGAAACGGCCATGTATTTAGTTGATGATGACTTCAGTAGCTAAAGGCTTTATAGAGTACTTTTTGCCTCTTTTATAGGTGATGGTCAAGGGACCCTCCCAGATTGTTCTAAGCTTACCATTTCTTGGGGTAATGTGGTTATGGTAGTATAATACCATGTCAGATACTTGGAAGGTAGGTAAGGTGGTTTGGAGCTCATTAGAAGCCTGCCCTTCTTTAGTCACCGTTTTTGCCAGATTGGTCATAGCCTCCGATTTTTAGTTGAATAATGCGTTGAGCCAATCTTCTCATGACTTTATGGGATCCTCAATTCTAGAGCATAATACATCTTTAACTATGAGTGTTAGTATTCCTGGCTCAAGCCCACACAAGACACGGAAAGGGGACATTTAAAACCCAGTGATAACTAATTTGGTAAGCCATAAGAATACTGGGTAGATATTGATCCCAGTGAAGAGGATCAGAGGAGGCATTTTCTGAAGTATGGAAACTACGGTACCATTTGCTCTTTCCACGGTCCCATTGATGGAGGGGGTATACAGAGATGAGAAGAGTTGCTGTGCTCCCATAGATGTAGCCAATATTTTGACCACTCTGGAGGTGAAGTTCTTACCATTATTTCAGAGTAGTACTTGGGGGCAGCCACGACGTGTGAAAATGTGTTGAAGTAAAAGGTGGCGGTGGCCTTGGCTGTTTGGACAGGAAGAGCCACTGGTTTCACCCATTTGGTGAAATGGTCAATAGCTGATAGGATAAATTTGTTTCCACTAGTAGTCTGAGAAAAAGAACCTACTACATCCAAACTGATGGTGTGGAAGGATTTTTGAGGGGTAGTTAGTTGATACTAGTATCTAGTCTTGAAACCAGATTGCTTCTTACACTTAAGGCAAGCTTCCAAGACATCAACAATAGCTTCCATCATTCCATCCCAATAATATCGATCATTAATCCACTCTTAAGTTTTCTTCGCCCATCCATGACCTAAGAGTGGAGTGAGCTTTTAGGATAAAAGGTATGCGTTTTGAGGGTTGAAGGTAAGGCAGACAATTTGCCCCACCTGTTTATACAACTTCTTGTTATCCACTTTGGTGTTATGGGAGTGCCAGGCTAACATTTTCTGAACAGGCTCATCCTCATCCTCCCATTCATTTGGGTCCATTAATAGGTCATTTAACCTTTCCACCTCACTGTTATACAAATGAAGGACTAGCAGCCTCATCAACCCATCAACATTCAAGTGACGGGTCCCAGCATGGTGTTCAATCTTCCTATTATATTACTGGAGTTTTAGAGCCAAACGAGCTAGGTGGCCAGTAGGGTCCTACATGTTCTGTAACTACTTTAGGGAAGCGTGATATGTAACCAAAGTAATGGCGGTCCCATATAAAAAGGGGCGTTAGTTCTTCACAGCTAACAAAATGGCAAGGCACTCCTTATCAGTTACACTATAATTGCATTCTGCTTTCAACAGCATCTTACTGAAATAGGATAAAGGATGATATACATTATTTTCGTCTAACTGGGCAAATATGGCCCCAAAGGCATAGTCTGAAGCGCAGTAAACAGGATAAAAGGTTAATTGTAATCGTGGTGTCTCAGGATAGGACATTGTTGTAATAGGTGTTTAAAAGTCTCAAAGGTGGCCTTCTGTTCAGCACCTCAATAGAACGGGGTGTTCTTAGCTAATAAGCGAATGAGTGGTTTGCTGAGCTGGGCAAATTTAGGGATACATTGATGGTAATACCCCATCATCCCTAGAAATAACTGAATATCCCGTAAACTCTTAGGGGAAAGCATTTTCAAAATCGCTTCAACCTTATCTTGCATGGGTTGGATTCCTTCTCAATAAATGGGATGCCCAAGGAAATCCAATTTTCGTTAAAAGAAGGTACATTTTGAAGGCTTCAACTTTATTATTTGACTTGAATAACCTTTAGAACACCTCCTTCAGATGATCAAGATGTTTGTTGAAGGTTCGTGAGAACACTGTGATATCATCAAGATATACGATGACACAAGTTAAATAGGTCTTGCAAAATATGGTTCATCGCCTGCTGAAAAGATGTAGGTGCATTAAACAACCCTTGCGGTAATTGGGTTTTCTGGGAAAAACACCACTACAAATGAGAGCACCTTTTTCCTTATCTTCAGGGGAAAGGTCCATTTGCCAATAGACGCTAGCCAAGTTCGTGGAGGAGAAGAAGTTAGAGCCAGAGAGTTGTTCCTGAGCGTCATAAATGCAGGGGATAGGATAACTATTCTTTTTTTGTGAGATTATTCAATTTTATTTTATTTATTTGAGGCAAGCTGACCAGGGGATGGACATTACTGAAATAGAGAAAGAAATTATTGACATGAAACCTGAGCAGGGTCAACTCTGTCATAGAAAGTTTTTTCACCTCCAGATTGGGACTCGATTTTTCTGGTTACGTCATGGGTAAGGTTTTCATGTTATTATACATACTAACCGCCAATAGCTTCCTTCGGCTGGCACCCTGATTAATCTGTGAAGGGCGGGAATCAAACCTGCAACCTTCAGGTTGGTAGCCATATGCCCTACCAACTCGCCTTCCACCCCCAGATTATTCAATTTTTGGCAGTCCATAACTATCTGATTACCTCAATTTTCTTTTTAATAAGCAGTAGAGGAGAAGACCAAGGGCTTTGTTAAGGAACTAACAACCCCGCATCTAGTAACTGCTGGAGCTCCATCTTATCTGCTCTTATTTTACCTTTTACATATGTTAAGGTTTTGACCAAATAGGGGGCATCACCCACATCGATGGAGTGATACCAGCTTTTCATGTGAACATAGTCATTGTCTGATTTAGAAAATATGTCGTTATATGGTCTAATAAATTATGAACTTTTTCAATTTGACTGGGGTTAACTCATCCAAAATATGAACTTTAGGTAGAGTACACACCAGTTATCCGTAGGCAAACCCAAATACGCCATAGAGCCAATGGAGTGAATACGTTCAATATCTTCCACTGGAAGTAGAAAGCCTCAGCCAATCTCCTGGTGCTTTTAAATGACCATGTATTTTCTGGTGAGGTTTCTCAGCAAAAGGGTAATAGGCCTCTGGTAGGCTGGGTCCATTATTCCAGGCAGGACCTGAGGCTCTAAGGGGCTAACACCCTCAAGACTTGTAATATGCAACAAGCAGTGGTGTGGAATTGGAGCGTGATTTTAGTGTCAACCACGCATTGTTCGCCGGGCTTAATTAATACCTCATCTGCAGCATAGAAGGGATGCCGTCCCTCACATCCACTGAGTTGGGAAATTTCTTAGTGTTGCATACAGAGGTGGAATAAGGTAAAGTCATAGCTGAGAAAGGGTATTCAATCAGGCAAAAGTATTCATTCTTGCTTGGTTCTTTATTTGATTAGGACTAACGGGACTTCATAGTTTAATAACAAGAGGTGTCCATGCTTCATGTTTATTATTCCCTCATATGTAATATAATCTGAGTGCCAATGAGCATATCATACGTTGTTATCCAAAGCCACAGCAGGGGCTGATAAAATAAGTTTTTTAATTCGAATGAGAAGGAAAGAGTATGACCCAATTGCACGGGTATTATTTGGTCCAGCGTTCCAAATTCTTGTGTGTACTCCAAGTCAAGCGCTAGCTTTATCTTCTTAATAAGCTTTGTAGAGATCACATTAACCGGGGGCCCAGTGTCCAAGATGGCCAGTATTCGGACTTTTTTGTATAACCAATCTAACTTTTGTGAGGGTTCCTCCAAAGTTATGCCAAAGCTAAGACCTCCTTGAGCTGAAAGGTGGATGTTAATTTACGAGTAGTCTTGGGATAATTATCCAAGATGGTTTTCATAGGATGGACCCAATGAAGAGGTCATATAAAGCTAGCTAAGAGTTGATCACCATCGCTGGCAGTGTCAATAGCTTTTGGCCATCCTAAAATTTGGCTGAGGTACGTTCTCTCAGGTATGGTGGTACAATCTACTCCTCCAGCATTCAAATGATCAGGAACCTCTACTTCCATGGGTGCTCCAAAAATATAGTATCCAAAGTCATTGTAACCCCCGTCAGATTCCTCCTCAAGGGTATTCTCAACAACGGGCAAGCAGTGATGGAAGTAGGTGAGATGGCTACAGAATATTAGATAGTCTTAGGGGCTGCATTTACCAGCTTGGCTTGAAGAGAAGGCACAGAGGCTTGGGTGCAATTGTGAGGGAGTGTGGTATCAACTACTTTACCAAACTCCAATTTACACAAAGATGGTGTTCTTTTTAAGTAGACTGAGGAAGTAAGTCTATCAGGGAGGATAGGCACAGGTGGGCTCACTCCCAACTGTTTAACCAGTGGAAGCTCCGTAATAGTTAAAGTTGAATGTTTCACCTCAGTGTCACTGGTGTTAGCCCATAACTGGAATTCGGCCACTTCTAACAAATTTCTCTTTAATGTCATGGATGTTTTTTAGTGGCGTTTCACTGAGATGATATGTCTGGCTAGAGAAGGTCAAGAGGCTAGCCCAGTTAACAGGGCAGCGATAGCATCATCAAGGGTAAGCATGTTAGAGGTGGACAACCTTTGTGCAGTGAGGTAAAATTGTTCAGCAATGGCTGTATCCCCTTTTCCCCATACTAAGGCACATAAAGGCCTGTTTTTCCCTGTGTAGACTCTGCCTTAATCTGAATTCAGCCAGAAGAGCCTCCTTCACTTCTGCCCAAATGTATGAAGGGTTCAGGTTAGGGACTATCCTCTCTTGCGCTTGATGACTTAAACAAGGAAGGATGTGTCAAACTTTTTTCTTGTCTGTGGTGACATCCATAGTGGCTTCATAAATGTGCAGAAAGGTAGCAATGCTCCCTTCACCAGAAGCAAACTTTTCCTTAAGGGGAAGTTTGTAAGGACGCTGTTCAAGCTCCTTAAGGCGGGATAAAGCGTTTGCTAGTTGCTTTTCACAAGCAACTACTTTTAGCATATAGGGAGCCCCTTTAGTGAGCACCATTTTGTAGGAATCCAGCTTACTTTTTGCTCACTAGTTCTTTTGCCGCAGGATCCCTTAAAGGTTATTAATAAAATAAATATCAAATGATACTATAAAATTTGGGTTTTTATAATTTTATTAGGAGTGAGGGGGTAAACAGAAAAGTGATCCATCTCAATATTTGACCTTTCAGTATTTAAACTGCTTTGAGGGTTGGGGGAATTTGGGGATAGGTTTGGAATAACTTTGATGCTTCTGAATTAGGTAATATGGTTTTGTTCCTATCAGATCATGGGTAAAGTGAGTTATTTTTTGGGAAATTTGAAGGTTGTGGTTTTGGGGCAGAATGTACCCATGTGGTAAGGTTTTGTTGTATTTCAACCAATCACCACTAGAGAAAATAATTTTCACCTTGGGGACCTCCACCATGCCTATAAAAGGGGGTACCCCGTTGGTGCTGTGAAGGACTTGTTGATGGTTAGGAGAGTACCTTCCACTGGTTGCCCCAAGGTCCATTGTGTGGTTGGGGAAATTTGAACATTTGATTTTTATTAATTGCCTGAGAAGGTTTTGTAATGGTGTTAATCAATTAACAGGATTTCACCGAGGATAAGCCAGGGTCTTTTGGCTGATATTGTTGAAATTATAGTTACTCTTAATAAAGCATTTTTAGGATCATCGCAAACTTTTAAATGCCTGATATTTCCCCGTTTAGGAAAATTTTGACCCAAGACGTGCTTCTTCTGCAGCTGTGAGGGCAAATGTATGAAAACGATTTTAAGCTTTCTATACTAATCACCACATGGTAGGAGCCATGGTTCTTTTTAATTAATAAAACTGGTAAGGTTAAGTACTTTGGGAGGGCATTAGCAACCCTGGCTGTACTAGTTTAAGGATTTCTAAATTTTTAATTATCAGCCACTTTTTAATCATTAATAAGATGAAGGAGAATGGGTGTATTATTCTTGGTATTGATATGATGTAGCAAGTATTGTGCACATCTCAGTTTTAAGTCATCATAGCAATAACCCACCTTATACTCCACAAATTAAAGTTAATGATTTTTGATATTCAACATAATATGGAGAGTTTTTAGAGAGGGATCAGCTAACAAACTGATTAACATCCTTTCTTTAAGAGAAAAATTTAATAAAATTAGAATAAATAATGGATTATTTGTAATTTGTCTAAAGGTATAATGTGCACAAAAGCAACAAATTGATGTCACTTGATATGGATAAAGATGGTAAAGAATTAGCTAATAATTTTATAATTTCGCCATGGTCAGATAAGATGAACCCAAGAGCAGCAACCAGTTCCAAATTTTAATGGCAAAACGGCAAACATATTTGACTATATATTCTATGTGGACTTTTCTCTCTTGTTGCAATCACTTTTGCAACTTATTCTATTCAAGTCTGACTTTAGTTTGATAATCTCACAGAGAAATTAGTTTGCGCCCATGTCAGGGAGAAGTTGGGCAAGTAAGGTAAAAGGCACATGAGGTAGGCCCGCGACTTCCAACGTTCACAAATGCCACAGAGAAACTGGCGGATTAGATAAAGATAAAAAACTGGTGGTTACTATTTCCCCAGAAATCCTCACTTGGCAGGCGCGAGAAACCAGTACATCAACACGCTGCACTCTCAAACACTCTTGTCGGTGGAATATGGAGTCTGGGTGTTCCTGGATATTCAGCAAATGGCATTGTGGGAAAAATTTTGTGGGGATGTGCACATTCATTTCTTGACCATGGTATACGTCGCACCTCACTCCATGTCATGTGGTTGGCTGGATCTTGGTTTCAAAAACAAGGAGGCATCAGACAAAGCTTCTGTGGTGCGCGTTGTAATTGACCTCCCTGAAGGGCAGCGGGTCATCAAAACTAAGTGCATCAGATGGACAAAATCCAACCAAATTTTCCTCACGTTTGACTTTTTGCCCACTACGGTCAAGCGTGCCATTCTGGAGCAGCACCTGAAATCTGGTCTCACTGTATATGGCGAAATACAATCCTTTGAGATGCAACGCTTTACGCTGATGTCACACCTGTGCACTGGCAAAGCCATTGCAGTTCTGACCCCAACTGAGGAGATTGCGAAGGACCTAAGCCAGATCCTGCACTCCACCTTTATTAATATTGAGGGGCATATCACCCACCCTTTCCGGGTAACTGTGGATAGCGCACCCCCCATCTGTACCCACTGTGATGCATTTGGCCATAAGGCACACGCATGCCCCACCAAGGAGGGCATCACATTTCAAGAGCACCCCTCGGTGGCCATGACCAATGGGAAGGCTCAATATGAACCAACCACCAGTACCAAAGAGGCCTTCCCGTGGGGAGCACAAGGCTGCTACTTACTAGTAAAGCCTGTCTCCCCTCAAGAGCAAAAGAAGGCCAAACAGGCCTGCAGGGCCGCGGCCAAGGTCGCCTCCACTATCCCACACTCCCAACGCCAGGAGGACATTGAAACTTTCACAGCGGAAGCTAACTCAGGAATCATTCAACCAATCAGATTGGGATGCCTAAGCTGATTGAGCCACCCAATCTGAGGATCCAATGGGTGACTCAATCTCACCTGACCTTTGCGCCCAAGCCCCAATTAGAACTGATTCACTCTCCAAACTACCTGAAAAATTTTTTTTTGACCTGAACGTTGGTGCACCAAACTCAACCACACTGCAAAAAATTCCTTTGACAGCAGGGAAACCAAAAGTGAGGGCAAAAGCCAACGCGAACCTGTCTGCTAAAATTAACAAATCTTCTAATAGCATTGCTGCAAACACCCGCACTGCCATGAAGGCCAATGGATTTCCAGAGGAGGCTGGTGGGCCTGGGTGCCCAATCCCTCGCACCTAAGGTGCAATGGGGGAGCCTTCACTTTATGGATGTTGAACATCGCCAGACTAAAGCCTTGCCATCTGGGCTAGGAAACTGAGTTTTTTACAAAATAATTTACCCGTGGACATCCTGGCCATCCAAAAGTCCCACTGTCCATGAGGTTCCAAGGATGCTTGGAAAACCATGCTCCTCCCTTCCCTTTCCTTCTGGTCTGAGCACTGTGGGGTGCTTGTTCAGTAAACAAATTTTTTAAATTTTTATCATCTGAATCCTTCTTCGATGGCTGAGTCCTCATTGTCACATTTTCATGGGCTGACATAGCGCACTCTATCATCAACATCTATGCCACAACCTGTGCACGAGAGCGTCAGGATTTTTACTCATCGGTCAAATCCCTTCTGTTACCCCCTGACCCTTTTGTAGTTGGCGACATGAACTGTTGGTTAAACCCATCCACAGACTGCTGGCCTTCCTCATCTCAAACACCCCTGGGTAACATAGAACTTTGCGTTATAAAGGCCACCCTTGGGTTGTTTGACATGCTGCCATGGCAAGCTCCACTGCTTGAGAACATGACGTGTCCTCACATCCACAATGGCCTGTTAATATCCATGTCCCAAATTGACTTATCCTCACACCGGTGCAGTTTTGATCCCATATTTCCCACTTCCACACATCAAAAATTGGTTTCTCCAATCACCAGCTGGTCTCAATAACCTACCACCTACCCGTCACAGTGGCTTGGGCTCCACATTGGTGTAAACTCCACCCACCTGAACTCGCGTTGCCAGGATTTCCACATGGGTGAAATCTGTGACTTCAGCAAAAGAGTTTATTACACCGTTATGTGCGGACCCAATTTCCACATGGTCAGCCTTCAAAGTGGATACCATCGACCATGCTCACCACCTCTCCTCCTGAAGCTCACAAGCTACCTCAGCCATCATCTCACACGCTCTGGCAGAGTTGGCACACCTGGAGTCCAACATCCCAGCCACGGGCTACAGCCCTGCTTGGGGCCGGAAGTGGGCAGAAGCAGCCGCCCACATCGATGCACTTGAAAGGCAACACAAACATTGGGTTTGTGTTCAGTACAGGGCCAAACACATTACAGAGGGCGACACGTGCTTCGCTTATTCTTTTAAAAAAATCTTTGCACCGCACCAGAGCGTGGCCTGCACACAGG
The DNA here is from genome assembly GCA_022478985.1 of Massospora cicadina. Taxonomy (NCBI): domain Eukaryota; kingdom Fungi; phylum Entomophthoromycota; class Entomophthoromycetes; order Entomophthorales; family Entomophthoraceae; genus Massospora; species Massospora cicadina. Next base: position 29,276 of record JAKSZP010017639.1, read on the forward strand.
TGCAGAGATTAGACAATCTTGTTGCATATATGCCAGCTGAAGTGGCGATCAAAATACAGAAGTATTACTCCAAGATGTACCAATCTGATCCAATTCCACTGGCCAAAATGGCGAGATTTCTCGATAGCACTCACAGCTGCAACTTTTCCCAATACCCAGAATTAATGAATTTGATTACTCCGGATAAAATCTGGTCCACCATCTGCAGTGCACCAAAATGGAAATGCCTCAGCCCTGATGGCATTCCATATGAGCTCTATAAGAAGTACTTCAAATATCTATCCCCACTGCTGCTTGCCTCCCTTAACCAGAGCCTTCTGGATACGCGCCTTCTACCAGGAGGGTAAGAGGTCTTCACCATTACATTCTTCAAGAAAGGGGATAAGCTAGACCTAGCCAACTGGCGCCCCATTTCTCTAACTAACATGGAACTAAATTTTTTAATAAATTATGGCTAACCATATAGGGATTGTAGCCTCTGCCACCATCTCCCCAGAACAATTTGGTTTCATACCCAGAAGATCGATTTGGGACAACGTGCACTCTGTGGCTAATTCATGCCAGTCCACGGCCTCTGGGGCACTAGTATTCTTGGACCAACAGAAGGCCTATGATAGAGTAAACTGGGAATACCTCAGGGCCTGCCTCTACCAATTCCGCTTACCCCCTCGCTTCATCAGCTGGGTGATGATGCTTACAGAATCTGCAACAATGGCAGTGCGTGGCCCTGGCTTCCTCACGGAAGTAGTCCGCCCTCAAAGGGGCCTACGCCAATGGGACCCTCTCAGCCCACTCTTATATAACTTCAGCCTTGACCCACTACTTCGGAACATGAATGCCCACCTCACTGATATCCATGCACCAGGCCAAGCCCCAGTCAAGATGATGGCGTTTGAGATGATTGTGTGGTCGGGGTGTCAAATAATCAAGATGCATGCGCGCTTGAAGCTCTCATCCAGGTTTATTCCCGGGTAAGTAATGCTGCACTGAACGCCTCCAAAACCGAACTCATCCTCCTTGGTCAGTATCAAACCTGCTGGGCCCCAGCGACCTGAGTCCAGCCTGACCCATCTGCTCGCACACGTGCTCGCCTTCCCTGCCCACCCCACATCACCCCACTTGTGCTCCCCTTCGTGCCACGCCCTACCATTGGGCCTATTCGCTATCTGGGCGTGTGGGTGGAGGCAGGTGGGTACGCATCAGCAGTAATGGAAAGTCATATTCTAGACAATGTGACGAAGCACATCGCCTCCCTCAGAGCCCACCCTACTTCCCTTACTGTCAGGGTTGTTTTAGCCAACTCTATGCTCCTCTCCAAAGTCTGGTTTGGAGCCCACGCCATCGCCTTCTCCCCAGGTTTTTTCAAATCTATGTATGCCCTTCTGCAAATGTGGCTTTGGTCAGGCCGCCCACCGCCAGTGCAGCTTGAGGTCATGTTTGGCCCTCGTTGTTGTGGTGGCATGGGTCTTCTCGACTTTTTAGCCCATGCTGCCAAGATTCTGGGCGCCTGGATTGCGGCTGTCACCGCCTTACGCTCCCCTCCCAACACTGGTCTCAAGCAGCCCGCTCCAACTTCTCCCGTGCCCTGGGCCTTACCAATCCATCGCACCCTCTCTCCTTGATGAAGTATCTGGCTTCCCACCCATCGGTCACAGGTCCTCATGGTACTAAGCCCCACTTCAAACGAATTCTTCTCTCCATGCGGAGTGCTGAGTGGAGAATCTGTATTTGTGGGCACACAGACCAGAGAGGCCGCCCCTCTCCTCAGTTCACACAGGAGGTACAGGGGCTACACATTCAAGATGGCTTGATCCCCACACGGCCCCATGTCCTATCCAGGGTGGGCTACCTGGACATGATGGACATCCCTTATTCCCTTGAGACCCAGAAGACTATTTGGAAAATACGCACACCACCCTCTGTTGCTGCCTCATATCTGTTCCCATGTGTGGCGCTGCCTGAGGCAGGTGTACCATATGGCAGAGCGCTCTAATGCTTTACACTCATCCTGCGTCATGTGTGGCCAGTATGGAACGCTGTTCCACAGCCTGGAGAAGTGCCCTACCTCTGAAGCAATATGGCGCGAAGTTCAATGTCTGCTTGGCCAGGATCAAACACATCCCTTCAGTCTGTCAAGGGATATGTTTGCTATATCCATGGTATCCCCTCTTCCACCCTTCCTCCATGCTCTGGTGGTCGCAATCGCCATGTAGACTATCCACACGTTTGTCTTGGATGCCATCGCAGGCTCCACCCCCACCCTCCCAGAAGCTGTCCACAGTTTCTGGTCCCATTTGATGGACCACTTTCAAGCGTGGATGATTGGGTACCTCCCACCGCATCGCCATCAGTTGGTCTCCTCCTGGTTCCTAGTCTGGTTAATCAACTCAGATTTCTTCCTCCACACGTGTTCAATTGTGGTTATGGCCCCTTTACGCGTTCCCCCTCCTCCCCATAGTGGCGTTCCCGCTGGCAACAGGAGATAGCATTGCTTCTCTAGGGTGCCTTCCCTGTTACTGAGTTTCGTTTTTTTCATGTTTATTTTTGAAAGTGTTTGTCACCTGGTCAGTCTTCCCCACAATAAATTTAAAATTTGTATATTCTATGTGAAGGTTAAAGTCTATTTTAGTTCCTATTATTATTTGGCTACCTGCTGGAGTAGTTAGGATCTAAATAGCTCTAAATTGTATGCCCTATGATTCCTTAATTTGGTAGGTCAAACGCTAGGTCCAATTTTTGAATCTTTTAAACTTAATAAGCACTTAGTCCTCTTCAAAGGCAAGATTAATGAAAGTCTGATTTTAAGGATGGGGCAAATTTCCTTTGATTATTGTAAAGTGGAGAGTTTTTGACCCAAAACTTTCAAAAGTATTTTACTTAAAATCATCCTTATTTTATAAGTCCTTATAAAAGAGGTACCTATAGAAAGTCATGACTGTATTTGGGTAAAATGATGACTAGAGATGATACCACCAATGATAAAAATGCAGCGGAAACAAACTGTCAGCTCTTTCATATGTGGTCAACATGGACCTTGAGGTTCTCTATTGTTTAGAGTGATGATCTAATGGATGCAATACCAAGATCTTTAAATAATTTGGTGACACTACATTGTGTGGTGCCCCACTATCCTCAATAGCTAAAACTTTGAGCTTTTTATATTAATATTCAAGAAGGTATACACATAATAAGCGTCAGCGACAGAATTAGGTAAATGCCCAAAGTAGTATCTTGTTCCATGTAGATATGTAAGTCTTCATATAGCAAAGGTCTTGATTCCCTAAACTAATTAAAAAAAGTATGGACACCTGGACCCCTTAAACTTTAGGGTGTATTCAGTAGTGAACAGATCCTCTTGGTGTTCTAGGTGCTGAACATAATCCTTCATTTCAATTGTACTTTCTAGAAGAAAGATCAATTTCAGACAGTGATATAAAAGCGTCAAATACCATTTCAATTAGTGTTTTTTGAAGGGGAAATAGCGGTGAAGTGCCCTTGATATTCATTTTACAGCTATTTTGTGTTTCAAAATCTGTTAAATTTACTATCATTTAGGATTTTACTAGATTTTTTAAATGAGTTTATCCACTTTGTTAGCTCTTGGCCGTATTGATTAAATCTGTTAGTCTGGTTGCACAGGTTTAGAACCACTGAGCAACGGATGGACAATATGAAGATTGCCAATCCTGATAACAGACAATAAAGTAATATATAAGTAACTATCGCCCCAACTGATACCTGTTTATTTAATACAATAGACAATTGACTACTTCCGCTAACCCCTTTTTCTCTCTTCTCTTCCAAAAGACCTCTCACTTCCATTATCTCATTCAGCTCTTAATCTTCAATATTCTTTGTTAATTTTAACCCATCTACTTGGTACCACTATATTCACTACAATTATAGGGTTTCATCCCATCATTGAGGCCTCGTCAGAATTCCCTCAATTCACCAACCTATAACCATTTTGAACAATTTGATTCCAGTTGACATAATCTACCACCCAAATATCAAGGCTCACCTTAACTAATAATTTATGATCTGCCAAATATATGGATTATCATCCAGTCATACCAATTTCCTGACATTACTGTAAGTCTGGAGGAGCGCCCCCTCTGCTTGGACCAGGTGGCGTTCCCTTTCCCAACAAAAAAGGGTCCAAGAAGGGCAGCTGTCCCTCTCATCTCACAGGGTGACCTTCGCCCATGTGGTAGATGAGTGATGGGTAACAGCTCTCCCTTTAATATTCTGCAATATGTCCCCGCATATACTTCCTCCAACTTAGTATGTTGAATCAAGGGAATATGCACCAAAATAATAGGAAGTTGGAATCCATATGGGGCTTAAGGTCCTCATGAAGCCAATGGCAATGAGCTTTAAAGTTATGGGCTGAGAGCCCCAAAACCTTGGCAACAAAGCCTGACGGGCACATACATATAATAAAGGGAGTTTTAAGTATCAAATACCAGCAAAAATCGAAAATGGCATTGTGTTATTGGGAAATGTTGTTGCAGATTCAAAATCCACCCCAAAAATATTAGGAACAAAGCCTGACAGGCGTGTACCTTTTAAAAAGTATGCGCCTAATGTCAAATCATTGGAAGAACTCACCAAAATTATTGGGCTATTGTGAAATGCTGATGCGAGTTTGAAACCCTCCATGGCAGTATCAAAACCCAAACAGACATTTCTCGTTTGGTCCACCGGTCGCTGGGGTGACCAGGCGTGGGTGGGTTGGGTGTCCCAAGCCTATTCCTGACCTCATGGGACCGCCCCTATGTGGGGTGGCCTTGGGAGGTTCCAACTGCCCATTGGGTGAGATGCTGTCACTCTAGCCATTAAGGCTGAAGAATTTTACCAATTTGGGCATCTATGGATGAAATGACAGTGACTTAGCCCACCGATGACAATTTCAAAGTCAGTTTTGTATAATCTGTTTTCCACCTCGCTCAAAGTCTGCCAGGTTAGGCGAATCCCAAGGGTACAATACCAAGATTTTTAAGTTATTCCCCAAATAAATTATCTATTTAAGCATTCATAACACACTGAGAAAATTGAAAGTTGATTTTCTAACTTGAATATAAGTATAAATTCCGGCCCCAAATTAAATTTTTCTCCTTTGCCAAGTTCAAACCCCCAATTATAATCTCATTTTTCATCAGCTCAAACCCACGGACCCTTGGGGCTGTGATAGCCTGGTTTGTTGCCAGGTTTTTATTTACATTTATGTCTCATTGGCGCTTGCTTGCAAAATCTCTCCCAGCATAAATTAACGTCATTCCTGAAGCAGTGCCTATGAAATTTGGACTTGCCATTTGGGTGTTAGGGCATCCAGACTGGCAGGTCAGTCTATACATTACTTGCTGCTTCCATGGCAAATACCCCCTTGACTGGAAAATAAGTCTCCTATTGCTTATACGCCCAAAGGAACTTTGCATGTACTCAGCTGATAATCTGACCACACGCAGGTTCATTAATGGTATACATCAATCCTAGCCTTCTCAATTATCTCAATTATCCAGTCCGTATGTTAGCAAGCTTGTTCTTTCTTCTAAAACAATGTTGGTCATGGAACAAGACATAATATCTTACAGCGAACTGTGGGAATCTACTACATCTACTTTGGTCAGCCACTTGCTTGCAAATCTTCTTAGCTAAACTAGTAGAATAAGCTTTGGGTTGACGGTATACCAGCCTGTCTGTTAAGTTGGACAGATAACGCTGTGATACTACTCCTCCGGTGTCCTCCACACAGGAGTAAATCAATGTGGTAAAAGCCAGATATCTACCATAAAGTAATTGGAAAGGACTCTTCCCTGTTTCGAGTGGTAGCTGATACTATAAGCAAAGATGGCGGTGGATAGAAAGGCAATCCACTCAGAGGGGCGATACTTTACAAGCTTGCAGAGAATGTTCACCAATGTTCTGTTAACACGTTCCACCATTCCATGAGATTCAGGGTGGTAGGGTGTAGTCAAGACCTCACGGATTTCCATTGAAATGTTTAACTTGGGCAGGACATGTGACATGAAATTGTTCCAATGTCCATGAGAATACATTGTGGACAGCCATGTCGCTGTATGACACACTCCATAATGAAATTGGCGGTGGTGGCAGCCGCTAAATCGTTAATTGCTCTTGCTTCCACACATCTTGTCAACTGATTGATTACTTTTAGTATATAATTATAGTAGTTTGCACCCGAAGGCAGAAGCACCACCATGTCAAGGGAAACATTGTGCCATGTGAAATGAGGCTTACCAGCTGGTAGGTAGTTTTCTTTGTGGAAAGGTTTCTCCATTTGACACTGGTAACAACAAGCAGCCGTCTCAAGCACATTGTAATAATGCTCTCCCAAATGTAGCAGGGTCACAAAAACTCCAACATTTTCCGCAACCCTCCATGGCTTACCATCTTATGGTCATCCACAATAGTTGCTGACCTCGCGGAAGGATTGGGAAACTCAGCGTTGATTCTCCAATTTTCTTATATAGTTACACATTACATAAAAAGGTATCCCGTCTGAGCCATCTAGCGCCTTGATCACATGTGGCTTCTCATAGTTATATTTGCCCACAATCATATTATCATACATGATGTCTACCAAAAATGCATAATGGCAAATTTTGGTAAACGCGAGAGACAGTATGCATTCTGATGTTCCGTTCATGGCTAGAATACTATCTCAAAGTCATAAGCTTGGAGCTTCAATGCCCATTATGAAAGCTGTCCTTCAGGTTCTCAAAGATTCTGCAGCCAATGCAAGGATGATTGATCTGTTACCACTTTCAATTTCGCTTTATGGAGGTATACCCAGAACTGTTTTATAACATATATCACTGCTAAGAACTCCCACTAAGTCACGGTATAGTTACACTTAGGACAACTTAAGCTTTGGCTACAAAATGCGACAGGGTGTTCCACACCATCATCATCCTTATGGGATAATGCTGCCCCTAAGGAGGAAAGAGAAGCGTCCATTTACACAATAAATTTCTTCTTAAAATTAGGTTATTGCAATAGTGGTGCACTAGCTAGCATGGGCCTCAAGACATCAAATCTTTTTTTAGCATTCAGTACAGTAGACTTTTCTTTCCAATTACTATCACTTTTAGTAGTTTTGATTTGATTCAAACAGAATAATTTGATAATCAACACCAGGCGAAATAAGTATGAACAATAAGGTAAAGAGCTGGGTGAACGTGGTAAAGGGCAGCAGACCTGGACCTGCACCACCCAAAGGTACCAAGCGCACAGGTGCAAACAAAAATCTAAAAAAAACCTGAGTTTGCGCATCCCGCGGGTTTCATCAATTTCATAGTAAAATATTGCAGCTATTTGGAAGTATCCCAATTGCAACCATTGTCATTGGTGGAACACGGGATACAAGTTTTCCTGGGAGTAGAAACACCAACAATGTGGGAAAAGTTCAGCGAAGCACAAAAAAAATTTTCCCCGCATGTGGTGTACCTTACAACCCATACTATCCGCAGAGGTTGGGTAGACCTTGAGTTCAAAACTGCGGAAGAAGTGAATGATGCAGAAAAAGGTCAGAGTAGTACTCGTTCTTCCCGACAGACAGCAATTGGTCCCAACCAAAAGCACCCGTTGGACAGAATCCAAAGATATCTTCATCATTTTTGACTATTTTCCAACTACACTGGCACACACAGTAGTTATAAGAAATCTCTGAGAAGGCTTGGAAGCCTATGGAGAAATTAAACAATTTGAAATGCAACGATTCCAGATGATGCTGACCCTTAGCATGGGGAAGGCAATAGCAATAATTTCACTGAACTCAGAGATAGCGGAGAATATCACAAAATTCCTCACATAACATCCTTCACAATTGATGAGAAAAATCCCAGCTGTTCCATGTAACAGTGGAAAGAGCACCCCCCATTTGCAACCACTGCCAGGCCTTTGAGCACAAGATTCATGATTGCCCCATCAAAGAAGACCTGAGAGAAATGGAATTCTGTGAGGAGGAAATGGGCGAAGATGACTCAGAGTACGCCAAAATCACAGATACTACACAAGCCTTAAACTGGGGAGAACACAGACAATATAAAATAATTGATCCTATTTCCCCAAAAGAATGAAAAATGGCCAAACAAGCTCGCAAGCTGGCCGCGGCCAAGGTAAAGGCCTCAGCAGAATCAACCATATTGCTGGAGCAGATCCAGAAGACATGGAGGAATTTGAGTCCATGAATCAATCAGATCCCATGGAAAACCATACACCAAATCTGACCAGTTCGAATTTGGCAGAACCCAATTCAGAAATGAATGCAGCAAAATTGGGGTTCAGTGCACCCCCAGAAATTGTGGAAGTTAACCCAATAGGGAAGGAAAATTAACAATGGAATGCGCAAGAAAATAATGTGGCCAATAAAAATCCATAAGTACACCACAATAACATTTTGAAACCAAGCAAATTTAAGAGAGGAGCAAAAACTGCGGTGATGAAAGGGGCAGAATACACCCCAAATCCTACTCATGGTTATGCTCTACGCAGCAGAGGTGCAGTGGAGAGCAATGTGAGTGAGGGAGCAGGGCTGGGAGGCCCTGCTAACCGCTCCTGAGGCGCATCGGGCATCTCAGTAGAGATAGGGACGTTGAACATAGTAGGACTCAAGGCCTTAATGTCCTGGGCCAAGAAGTTGAGTCTCCTATAAAACTCACCTGTGGATATCCTGGCGGTGCAGGAAACCCACTGTCCACAGGGAGAGGAGGAGGCATGGGAAAAAATGTTCCTCCCAACAATATTGTTTTGGTCACTCCACTGTGGGGTGATAGTACACGCAAACCAAAACTTTAAATTTATTAACAAAAATTCGTTCCTGGATGGCTGCATACTTGCCATAACATTCTCATGGCACACCAAAGTGCACACAATCGCCAGTGTGTACTCCCCAAATGGTGCACAGGACCGAAGAGAATTCCTCACAGCCCTAACACAACTAAATCTACCAGCAAACACTTTTATCATGGGAGACATGAACTGCTGGATTAACCCAGAAACAGACTGATGGCCATGCATAACGGAGATACCACAAGGGCAAGTGGAACTTTGAGTACTTAAGGCTACCCTGGGACTATATGATCCACTGCCAAAAAGGCAATCCCTGCTATAAAACATGACATGCCCACATGTACACAATGGTACACTTGTCTCTATGTCGAGGATAGACCTAATACTCGCACCAATAATTCTCTGTCACCAAATTCAAAAATTTAAAACTGAGAAAATCAAATTCTCTGACCATCAGCTTGTAATGGTCCTACAAACTGGCAGAACCAAGTACCCAATTACCCAGATAGTGCAGAATATGCCCAGAAAGTTTAGCCAACTCAGAATTTCAATCCTGGATGGAGGAAATATCCTCAACCTGGGATTTTCAAATACCCTTTTGCTCAGACCACTAACCACATGGGAAAACTTCAAAAAATCAACAACCCAACAAATTAAGCATACAACAAACTTTTTTTTTCTCATTGCAAACACTTTTGCAACCCATTCAATTCAAGACTAAATCTAGTTTGATAATCTCATAGAGGGGATTAGTCTGCGCCCATGTCTGGGAGCAGTTGGGCAAGCAAGGCAAGAGGAGCAAGCGGAAGGCCCGCGGCCTCTAACGTTCAAAAAAGCCCCGGAGAATCCGGCGGAATAGAAAAAAATGTAAAAAAACTGGTGGTCACAATTTCCCTGGAGATACTCACGTGGCAAGCACGATGCAACCAGTACATCACGCCACATTCCCAGCCACTTTTGTTGGTGGAATTCGGAGTCTGTGTGTATCTGGACATCCAAAAAATGGCCCTATGGGAAAAATTTTGTGAAGATGTACACAAAATTTTCCTGACCGCGGTGTACGTTGCACCTCACTCCATGTTGCACGGTTGGCTGGACCTAGGTTTTGAAAGCAAAATAGCAGCAGATGAGGCTGCAGCGGTGCGCATAGTGGTCGACCTCCCCAAAGGGCAATGGGTCACCGAAACTAAATGCACCAGATGGACAAAATCAAACCAAATTTTCCTCACATTTGACTTTTTGCCTACTACGGTTAAACGTGACATTTTGGAGCAACACCTGAAAGATGGTCTCACCATATACGGCGAAATACAATCTTTCAAAATGCAACGTTTCATGCTGATGCCACACCTGTGCACCGGCAAAGCCATCGCAGTTCTGACCCCAACCGAGGAGATTGCGAAGGACCTAACCCAGATCCCGCACTCCACCTTTATTGACATCGCAGGGCACACCACCCACCCATTCTGGGTAACCGTGGACAGCGCGCCCCCCATTTGCACCCACTGTGATGCATTCAGCCATAAGGCGCACGCATGCCCCATCAAAGAGGGCGTCACATTCCAAGAGCACCCCTTGGCGGCCATGGCCAGCGGAGAGGTGCACTACGAACCAACCGCAAGCACCAAGGAGGCTTTCCCATGGGGAGCACAAGGCTGCTACCTATTGGTAAAGCCCATCTCCCCGCAGGAGCAGAAGAAGGCCAAGCAGGACCGTAGGACCGCGGCCAAGGAAGCGGCCAAGGCCACCACCACCATCCCACACTCACAACGCCAGGAGGACATAGAGACCTTCGCGGCGGAAGCAACTTGGGAATCCATCACCCAATCAGATTGGGAGGCCCATGCTGAACGGGCCACTCAATCTGAGGATCCGATGGGAGATTTGATCTCACCCAATCGCTGCACCCAAGCCCCAGTCAAAACTGACTTGGGACCTATCCCAACCAAAAAATTTTTTTGCCCCACTCGACGGTGCACCAAACTTATCCGCACTGCAAAAAATTCGTCCGACGTCAGGAAAACAAAAGTGAAGGCCAAAGCCAACGCGACTCTTTCCACAAAAATTATTAAAAGCCCCAATAGTGTTGCTGCTAATACCCACGCTGCTGTGAAAGCCCGTGGGGACCTGGAAGAGGCTGGTGGGCCCAGGGGCCCACCCCCTCACACCTAAGGTGCAATGGGGGAAACCTTCACTCTAGGGACGCTGAATATCACCGGACTCAAGGCCTCCCCGTCCCAGGCTAGGAAACTGAGTTTTTTACAAAACAATTTACCCATGGATATCCTGGCCATCCAGGAGTCCCACTGTCCACAAGGTTCCGAGGAAGCTTGGAAAACAATGCTCCTACCATCCCTATCCTTTTGGTTGAAGCACTGTGGGGTGCTAATTCAGAAAAACAATTTTTTCAAATATACATCTTTAGAAACATTCCTAAATGGCCGAGTGCTCGTTGTCACCTTCTCATGGGCTGATGTTGCACACACAATCGTCAACATTTATGCCCCAAACGGTGCACAAGAGCATCAGGAATTTTTCTCGTCGGTCAAATCCCTCCTGCTACCCCCCAATTCTTTCCTAATTGGTGACATGAACTGTTGGCTAACCTCACCAATGGACCGGTGGCCACCCTCACCCCACGCCCCACAGGGTCACGTAGAACTATGCGTTCTAAAAGCCACCCTTGGGTTAATGGATGTTCTGCCGCAACATGCCCCACTGCTCAAAAACATGACGCGTCCCCACATCCACAACAGACAATTAAGGTCCATGACCCGCATTGACCTTATTCTAGCGCCGGCAAAATTCCAACCCCACATCTCCCACTTCAAAACAACAAAAATGGAATTCTCCGACCACCAACTGGTCTCAATAACATACCACTTACCCGTCATAGTTGCAAAGGCCCCACATTGGTGCAAAATCTGCCCCCCAGAGCTCGTGTCGCCAAGATTTTCCACGTGGGTGGAAGAGGCAACTTTGGCAAAAACGTTTGTTGTACCATTTTGTGCAGACCCCATTTCCACATGGGCAACTTTCAAAGAAGACACCATCCGCCACTATCGCCATCTCTCATCCAGATGCTCACGAGCCACATCGGCGGTTATATCACATGCGCTGGCAGAATTGGCCCACTTGGAGTCCAACATTCCAGCCTCAGGATATAGCCCTGCATGGGGCCATAAGTGGGCGGAGGCAGCCGCCCACCTCAACGCACTTGAAAGGCAACACAAACATCGGGTTTGTGTCCAATACAGGGCCACACACATCACTAAAGGCGACAAGTGCACCGCATACTTCTTCAAAAAAATTTTGCACCATGCCAGAGCGTGGCCCGCACACAGGTGCGAAGATCAGATAATTCTATTGTGAACACACCGGCTGAAGTGGCAATGAAACGCAAAGATATTACTCCGAGTTATACCAAGCTGAACCAATTCAGATGTCCGAAATGGCGGAATTTCTTGACAGAGCTCATATCTGCACCGTTTTCTGATACCCAGAATTAATGAATTTAATTACTCCGAACGAATTATGGACTACCATTCACGGTGCGCCAAACTGAAAATGCCTAGGCCCAGATGGTATTCCATATGAGTTCTACAAAAAATATTTTAAATATATATCCCCATTGCTGCTAGCCTTCACTCAACCAAAGCCTGTTGGAAACGCGCCTCCTACCAGGAGGACATGAGGCCTTTATGGTCACACTCTTCAAGAAAGGGGATAGGCTAGACTTAGCCAACTGGCGCCCCATTTCTCTAACAAACACAGACACCAAAATTTTAACAAAAATCATGGCTAACCGTTTAGGGACTGTAGCATCTGCCACCATCTCCCCAGAACAATCTGGTTTCATCCCAAGAAGGTCGATTTGGGATAACGTGCACTCTGTGGCTAATGTGTGTCAGTCCACAGCCTCTGGGGCACTTGTATTCTTGGACCAACAAAAGGTCTATGATAGAGTAAACTGGGAATACCTTAGGGCCTGCCTCCAACAATTCCGCCTACCTCCCCACTTCATTAACTGGGTGATGCTGCTCACATAATCTGCAACAATGGCAGTGCGCGGCCCAGGTTTCCTAACGGAAGTAGTCTGTCCTCAAAGGGGCCTGCGACAAGGGGACCCCCTGAGCCCACTCTTATACAACTTCAGCCTTGACCCACTACTGCGAAATGTGAATGCTCAACTCACTGGGGTCCATGTGCCAGGCCAAACCCCAGTCAAGATGATGGCATTTGCAGATGATTGCATGGTGGGGGTGTCTAATAACAAAGATGCACACGCGCTTGAAGCCCTCATCCAGGAATATTCCCGGGTAAGCAACGCGGCACTGAACACCTCCAAAACCGAAATCATCCTCCTTGGTCGGTTTCAGAACTGCTGGGCCCCAGCAAGTAGTTCCCAACCCAGCCCAGCTGCTCGCCCAAGTCCACGCCTTACTAACTCAAAACACACCGCTCCACTGGTGCTCCCCTTTGTGCCGCGACCTACCATAGGACCGGTACGACATCTGGGCGTGTGGTTGGAGGCAGGAGGATACGCGTCAGCAGTAATGGAGGGCCATATACTGGACAAAGTGACGAAGCGAATCGCCTCTCTCAGAGCCCACCCTACTACCCTCACTGGCAGGGTTGTGCTTGCCAACTCTATGCTCCTATCCAAAGTCTGGTTTGGAGCCCACGCCATCCCCTTCTCCCCAAGCTTCTTCAAATCCCTGTATGCTTTGCTACTAGGTTGGCTTTAGTCAGGCCGCCCTCCACCAGTACGGCTAGAGGTCATGTTTGGCCCTTATCATCATGGTGGCATGGGCCTACTTGACTTCAAAGCCCATGCCGCCAAGATCCTGGGCACCTGTATTGCGGCCATCACTTCTCCTACACTCCCATCCCAACACTGGTCCCGCGCGGCCCACTCCAACTTCTCCCGAGCCTTGGGCCTCAACAATCCATCAAACCCCCACTCCCTGATGAAATACCTCGCATCACACACATCAGCCACAGGTCCTCACGGGACCAAAACCCACTACAAACGAATCCTACTCTCCATGCGAAGCGCAGAGTGGAGAATTTGTATTAGTGGACATACAACCTGAAGAGGCCGCCCCTCCCCTCAGTTCACACAAGAGGTACAGGGGCTACCCATCCATGATGGTGTGATCCCCATTCGACCCCAAGTCCTATCCAGGGTGGACTACCTGGACATGATGGACATCCCTTATTCCACTGAGACCCAAAAGACTATCTGGAAATACGCACACCATCCTCTGTTGCAGCCTCAAGTCCGCTCCCATGTGTGGCGCTGCCTGAGGCGGGTGTATCGTACAGCTGAGCGCTCTAATGCTTTACACTCATCCTGTGTCGTGTGTGGCCAGTATGGAACGCTGTTTCACCGCCTGGAGAAGTGCCCCACCTCTAATATGGCGCGAAGTCCAACGTCTGCTAGGCCAGGATCAAACACATTCCTTCAGTCTGTCAAGAGATATGTTTGCTTCATCAATGGCCTCCCCCTCCCACCCTCCCTCCGTGCTCTGGTGGTTGCAATCGCCATGTGGACTATCCAAGCGATTGTCTTGGATGCCATCGCTGGATCCATCCCCACCCTCCCTGAAGCTGTCCACAGATTCCGGTCTCATTTGGTGGATCACTTTCAAGAGTGGATGTTTGGATATCTCCCACCGCGTCGCTGACAGCTGGTCTCCTCCTGGTTCCCAGTCTGGTTCATCAAATCAGACCCCTTCCTCCACACGTGCTCAATAGTGGCTACGTCCCCTACACACGTTCCCTCCCCCTTCCCATAAGTGGCGTTCCCGCTGGCAACAAGAGATACCATCACTTCTATGGGGTGCCTCTCCTGGTACTAAGTTTTGCCTCGTCTGAGTCATATTCAGAAGTGTCCATCCCATGGTCGGCCTTCCCCACAATAAATTTAAATTTAAAAACAAATTAAGCATACATTGTCTAGAAGACACAGGGCAGTTTCAGCCATTATCAAACACACATTGGCTGAAATTTACCATCTAGAAAAACATGTACCAAGAATGGGATACATCCATGGATGGGTTCAAAAATGGGCAGAGGTTTCTGCTCAGCTAAACACCCTGATTCGCGAACACCAAAACCAAGTTGGAGTCCAATATAAAGGCAAAAACATAAGAGATGGAGAAACTTGCTCGAGTTACTTTTTTCCAATAATTCCACACCAGGAAAAATATGATAGCTTGTACACAGGTCCATCGACCAACCAAATCCATAGCAGAAACTTTTGAAGAAGTCGCAACCAAAGTACACAGGTTTTACATGAAATTGTATAAATCTGAGCTGGTAAAACAGAAAAAATTGAAAAATTCCTTAAAAGTGCACATATTGACACCGCAGTTCAAAATAAAATTTAATTGACCTAATATCGCGTGAGAAATTATGGGAAGTAGTACGCGGTGCACCAAAAGGGAAATGCCCTGGACCTGTGGGATTCCCTATGAATTTTATAAAAAATATTTTACTAACATCTCTAACATTCTTCTAGCTTCAATGAACAAGTGTATTATGGAACATGCCTCCTACCTGGAGGCAAAGAAGCATACACGGTCACATTATTCAAGAAATGAGACAGATTAGACCTATCCAACTGGCGCCCAATTTCCCTAACCAATACAGATACAAAAATTTTCACAAAAATTATGGTTAAACGACTAGGAGAAGTTGCAACTGATGCAATATCCCCTTCACAATATGGATTTGTACCAAGAAGATACATATGGGATAACATCCACACAGTTGCAAATGTCTGCCAGTCCAAAACCTCTGGACACTTATCTTTTTAGACCAAAAAAAGACATATGACAGGGTGAACTAGACCTATCTTCGAGCCTGCCTTCAAAAATTCAAGCTTCCAAATAGATTCATAAACTGGGTAATGTTGTTTACAGAGTCTGCAACCATGGCTGTGCGTGGAGCAGGCTTCTCAACCAACCCATTTATCCCACAGAAAGGACTAAAACAAGGAGAACCCTTAAGCCCTCTACTCTACAACTTTAGCTTGGACCCTCTAATCCGAAATACAAACACACTACTCAAAGGAATCTTTGTCAAGGGACAACCACCAGTCAAAATGATGGCCTTCGCTGATGATTGCGTGGTGGGAATATCCAACAATCAAGACGCTTGAAGAATTGAGAAGATAATTCAAGACTATTCAGCCATAAGTAACGCATTACTTAACACTGAGAAAATGGAAATTATACTCCTGGGAAAATATCAGACCTAGTGGATTCCATCTACACTGGGCCAACAAGCTAGTACAACATCAAGACTCCTGACCAGACATAAGAGGCGAAATCAGCAACGAACTCACTAAAACTTTCAATCATCACCAAGCCAACAGCTGGCCCTGTTCGTCACTTTAGAGTATGGTTGGAAGCAGGAGGATACGCTAACTTCATGATGTAAAATCAATAATTAGACAAAATAACAAAACGCATTGCCTCCTTACATGGACACCAAACAGGTCTAACAGGAAGGGTCACAGTAGCCAACTTGATAATTCTATCAATCATATGGTTCATGGCCCATGCAATCGCTTTCTCACCATCTTTCTTCAACACAGTCCACGCCCTATTCTAAGGATGGCTATGGTCCAACCACAACCCCCCTGTACGCTCAAAACCCTTTTTGGCTCTAGAAGGAATGGAGGTATGGGGCTTACTAATTATGTAGAGCAAGCAACCCAAATACTGGGATCCTGGATAGCTCAGGTGACTAGTCCAGATCTTCCAGATACACACTGGGCCAGAACAGCAAGATATAGCTTCACACGTGCACTACAATTAAGAACCCAGATCACCCAATCACATTAATCAAGTATCTAGAATCCCATCCCACAGCTGCAGGACCACATGGCACTCTTGCACACTTTAAACGAATACTCCTAGCCATGAGAAGAGCGACATGGCGGATTCATATAAAAGATCAAACAAGTCACCAGGGATGCCCTAAGGCTAACTCAAAGATAGGAGATCAACGATCAAATAGTCACAGGCAATATAATAAGCAAAAGTCAAATAACATAGCCAGGATAGATTACTTGGACCATATGGACATACCCTACAACCTAAAGACCCAATGAAGAGTATGGAGATACACACATCACCATCTATTCCAACCCAGGATAAGAGCACATGTATGGAGGTGTATGAAGAGAGTATACCAAACAGCTGAACGGTCAAATGCCACTCATACCTCATATAAAATATGTGGTCAGTATGGAAGCCTAGCCCACCTTTTAGAACAATGCCCAACATCAGTGGCGGTATGGAAAGAGGCCATGCGCCTTTTCCGCCAAGAAAAAGGACATCCATTCAACCTAGCAAAGAACATGTTCGCTATAGACATGGACTCTCCTATCCATCCATCTCTTAGGGCGCTAATAGTAGCAATAGCGCTATGGACGATACATACAATGGTACTGGAATCGTTCACAGGAGAAGCGCCAACAATCCAAGAAGCCATTCATATCTTCCACAGCCATATATTGGAACATTTCCAAGCATAGCTGTTTGGACATATGACCCCATAACAGAAGGACAATCAAAACATGGTTCCCCATATGGTTCCTGAAAAGTTGGTCCCTTTCTTCACACATGCTGCATCCAAGAATAAGCCAGCATAACCCCCTCCCTACCGTTCTAATCTTGGTGATCCTGGAGACAACAAGAGGGGCTCTGAACCCTCTGGGGTGTCTTTAATTGTCGAATTTCATTAGTTTTCTCACTATATCAGAAGTGCTTGTCCCCTGGTCAACCTCTTCCGAATAAATAGCATTCAGTCCAGTCAAAGGTGGAGTTTTTTCAATAACTAAAAGAGTGGAGCCCCAATACAGCTGAAGTTAGGAATGAACCGCTGTTAGTAACTGACCATCCCCAGAAACACCTGAATATCCCGCTTATTATATGGATGAGTCATCTTGTGTATAGCTTCCACCTTTGCCAACTGAGGACTAAGCCTTTTTAAGTATACCACAAACCTAAGATATTCAAAATACTTTAAAAAGTTGCACTTTTGGTGCTTAATTTTTGATGTTAGCTTCATTGAGTTAGCGGAACACTTTTTCCAGGTGGTTGAATGTTCCATGAATGTCCGCAAGAAAACATTGATATCTTCAAGATAGACTAGAACGTAAGACTGCTTCAGATCACTTAAGATAGTGTCCATAGCTCATTGGAACGTAGACGGGGCGTTTCACAAACCCTGTGGCATATGTGTAGGATGGAACAACACCTATAAAGTGATTATGATGCATTTCTCCTGGACTACTTCTAGCAAATCGATCTTTCAGTACCTCTCATACTAAGTCCATGGCAGAGAGGTAGTTGCACCTCCCAGCCGATCTAAAGCGTCATCAATCCGTGGAAAAGGATAGGACTCTTTATTCATGACAGTTTTAAGCTTTCTGTAGTCAATGATCACCCGGTTAATGCCATCTTTCTTCTTAACAAAAAGCACTGATGATGCCCAGGGACTCTTTGACAGCTCTAACATACCCTGTACAATCAGTTTGTAATTCTTTGGATGCAACTTCTTCCATCGCCTTTGAGCAACCAATAGACCAAAGCTAAATGGGAGGGAATCTCCTGTGTCCAACAGGTGCACAATTCCGCGGGCACACCCCAAATTGTGGTTGACAGATGCAAAGGTGTCTCAGTATTTTTCAAACAAATTTATCACCCTGTCCTTCTAATCGTCCAATAGGCCAGTTAGATCCTCACGCAGAATTACAGTAATTACGCTGGGTGAGGTTTTTACAGGTATCCCAAGGTCCTCCCAAGAACCAAAGTCGTGTATATGGTGGACCTCATCAATAAAAATCAGATGCAGATAAGCCACCACTTGGTGCCTTTAAACCTTCATAGGCTCCTTCTGAAGATTTTCTAAAAACACCTTCACTTCCCCCTGTCCTAGTAAATAGAGCCCAGGAGCCACATGGGGTTTTAGCTGGGATTGCTGGTATGACCTCATAATTTCCTCATATATCACTTTGGGGATGTCTATTTCAAGCTCTGTCCATATTATGACTTGATGCCCAGAAGTTATGCTTAAAGAACTCGCAGACCATAGCGGAATACCATTATACTCATAAATCTGGTTAGGAAGAGATCTGGTACTCCTCTTCATCCAACAGTATCAAACAATAGTCACACTGTTGCTATAAGTAGGATAATTTTACTGGAGAAGATTGATGTAAGGAGAGTGTCTATAACTCTCCTATTCCCAGCGTGGTAGTGCTCGGTGCACAGGCCAAACACCAGGGAACTAGCTGTTATAATAAAAATCACTATTGCCCAGCAGAGGGTGCTGGAGCAGTGATAACTTTAGCAAAAGTGAGCGATTATCAAGGAAAACCCCAACCCAAAATGACGCGGTGCACTAAGGGAGACATGGGAAACATCCCAGATTGGAGGGAACCTGGGAGAACCAATGGTGCACTAGGTGATAAACTAATTGTAGATAAAATGTTGTGGTTAAGGTAGCATGAGACCTCCTTGAAGGGGTCCATGCACAGGATCATATGGAATAACATTTTTTAAAAAAACGGTAAAACAGGGGAAATTTTAATTTAGGAAGTTGACCCACAAGGAGTATTGGTCATGATAAACAAAATTAAAAAACAATGGGGGAATAAGGGGTTTTCTGCAGTGGGCCCAAGCACCAACCCACCAATAGGCCAACGCTACCATCAAAATTGGTCGAATATGCTGAAACTGACTTCACTCAAGTGATTGATTGAAGTTGGATTCTACCCAAACGCGTTGTTTTGTAAATGTAACAGGTTTTAAAACCCCATTCCTCGATGAACAGAATAGAACCATCCACAATAATTTGATAGACCGTCTATCTTAACACCTGGACTGACATAAGGGGCTGGGCATTTGGCACACCAATAGTACCAACCTGGGCATATTTTTCCCATACCCAGCGTTGGTCTAGGGTATGCCTAAGGTCAGGGAGGGCCTGTAATTTCACCTTCTGGGCCTCCTGGCGCCCAGCCTTATCCTTGGGGTTGGTCCACACTATGATGTCATGTGACCATGTCAATTGAGTCCTTTGGGACTATAGTGGAGTAAAATAGTTAGAGATTCGTTGTCCCAGAATATTAATTGTTCCTTTTGTTATATTAATCACTTCCCCAAAGCGCCGCATGAATGTTGCCCCAATCAACATATAATAGTAAATATTAGGCTGAACCACCGCTGGAGCAGATGCACCAGCCAAACCAAATATCAAAGGCAACGCGCTATATGCGCCCTCTGACACAGTGTTCTTGCCCCCACAGTCCCATACACTACTCGGTGTTCCACATCAGGCTTCAGCAAAAGCTTAGCAACAAACATAATGGATATTATATTGACTGAAGTGCTAGTATCTATAAACGCCCAGATTTTTGTATTCTGAACGAAAATATCACATTATGTACACTCCAAAATAAGATAATCCATTGGTGTTTAATACATGAACATCCAAGGGCCTTTTGTTATTAAGAAAAATGACAATAACAGCACCCACATGAGGATACTCATGGACAATTTTCTCTACTAGGTTCGCCACATTCACCCACTCTAGGGTTGCAATATTTATTGAGGGTCCGACTTTGGCTTTATTGTTCTGCTCTAGGTTTTGCCAGGCGTACAGTTTTTGAAACTCTTGGTGGAACTCTGAGTCTGCGTTATTTGAATCTCTCCCTCAGTTTGAGGCCAATATTTATAGGGGATCTGTTGATATAATAAATTATTAGGGCGAGCACCAGGACCAACACAAAGTGAGTTGGAGGAATCATCAGGGACAAATAATTTGGATTAGCAGAAGTAGAGCTTCCCATCTCTACTCCACTTGACCTTTTACCTGTTTGATTGGGGCAGCCAGTACTGTATGAACATTCAGCATTCCTGGACAGCTAGCCACATAATGGCCTCTTTGGCCGCACAAGAAATAAGCATCCATAAATAGCCCCTCATCTCTGTATCCCACCCAAAAATCTGGGTCAAAAATAAAATGATGGATTGTAATTTGGCCGATGATGAGCTGATTGAGAATAATGGGGACGAAAAGGACCCGCCAACATGTTAAGTGGATGCGTATTAACCAAAGGATTACAACCAAGTCGTTGTTGTCCAATTTCCAATGGGGATTTGGTAGCAGTTGCAGGGGCTTTCTGCTCCACATTGGGAGCACTGAAAGTGACAGATATATGCGTAAATGACTGACAATTTTTAATAGCTCCACGACATATTGAAGAATGTAGGTCATAGCATTATACAGTTCTTGATATGGCTTAATAGCCGCCATCATTGCTATTCCCACCTCCTCGTTAGTCAAGATATTTGCTCTCACCAATACATGAGCCTTAACTGTATACCGCTTTGTGATCTCTTCCAAGGACTTTTTTTCTTATTTTCAAAAAACTCTGCCTTGCGCTGAGCCATTGTCACCACACCCCTGAAAAGGCAGATCACGGTCTCTTTCACCTATCATATATTATGGTACTACTAAGGTAATGTAAGTCCCGGGGAACGTCCCTTAGCTCTTGATTGGGCCATCTTCCCATTCCTGAATAAAAAGACACCAAAGAGGATGGTGGTACCCCTTGTTACTCAGGGTGATCTTGCTCACTTAGTAATTGAGCGATGGTTAACAGCTCTCTCGCTTCAGATCCCACCCCCAGTACCCACACTAACCTTGGCAGAACTGTTGCAGGGAATTAGCAAAATCTGCATCAAGATTGTAAAATTGAAATTGGTCAGATCTAATTTGAATGGCAATCTGGCCGATGGCCAAATTTCAAATGGCTGTAAAGGCATGAAGAATGAGATATTGGCCAGATCGCCCGATGGCTTCAATTCAACCAATAAGCCAGTAGAACAAACATATGGCGCCATCAATAAGGGTTCAAAGCCTTTTGTTAGTAATTTGGGCATTGCGGCTGATGTGTTGCATTGACTGAACGGATGGTTCAATGACTGAGCGTGGGTGGGTTAGGCGTCCCAAACCTGTTTCCAACCAAATGGACCCTACCTATATGGGGTTGCCTTGGGTGATTCCCATCACTCATTGGGCCAAATGCCATCATGACAACTGTTGGAAACGTAGCTGAGCCCTGGTTCAGACATTTAAGGTCAAACCAACAGAGACTCGGCCCACCACCAAATTTTGTGATGTTGGTTCTCAAGGAACAAACCCGCCCATTCTCAAACAATTCACTGGTTAGGTCAAAATTGCGGGACCTGATTCCATCTTGTCACTACCCCAATTGACCACTATTTAATCAGGTGCACAAGCACTGAGAAAATTGTTGGTCGATTTTCTTACTTTCCTTCAAATAAAATTCTACCAAAAAAACCAAAGTTATTTATTTCTTCCAACAGCATCCCTTATGGCATTCCCCTGGTGGCCCATCAGTCCATTCACCAGATGGGTTCTACCAGTATTTTTGGTCACTATGGCCCCCTCCATCATTAATTGGGTTCAGCGAGTCCGGTATTTTTGGCTCTATAACCCAATGATCATTACTTTCTGTCAGCAATACATGGGGATCTTATGGCTTTATACCCACCAATTGCAAGAGAGAATCTGCCTCCTTGTCACCCCAGTTGAGATGGCACCATATGCTGAGGATCTTGTCGAGACTATCTCAGTGATCTCACCCCTGCAGTAAGGCCCCCTGGGTCAGAGTGGGTTCAGTGTGGTTTGTTATTGGGATCATTCTCACCATATTGCTACACCAACATTTCGTCATCTCCCACTGCCCATCTCCATACAAGTTGTTCAGTTGGCAATGCCTCTGGCATTCTGGCTTGCTTTTTGGGTGCTTACACATCCCAACTGGTAGGCTGGTCTAAACTTCTTCTGCTATTTCCATGACAGGTAACATGCGACCTGGCCAGTGCTCTTGATATCTAAAGCAGATAACAACAGTTTAGCTTTCCGCCAATCAGATGCACCTTCCAATGCAAATTCAAACTGATTAAAATCTATGTATGTTTCCATTGCAGTTTAATGAG
Source organism: Massospora cicadina (assembly GCA_022478985.1). Classification (NCBI taxonomy): domain Eukaryota; kingdom Fungi; phylum Entomophthoromycota; class Entomophthoromycetes; order Entomophthorales; family Entomophthoraceae; genus Massospora; species Massospora cicadina. The sequence continues at coordinate 52,141 of JAKSZP010017639.1, forward strand.
AAGCAGCTTGTCAAGGAAGACCCCTTCCTCTCTAGCAATACTATCCATTTACGCTCTTCACAGGATAGCCACTCTGTAGTGTCAATCAAGCGTTCAGAAAGTTGGTTATTTTGGCAGCTAATCAGGAGTAGTTGGTGGAAGGCCTTGTTGAGCTGATCTGTTATACACTTATTCTCTTGGAAAAGCATGTTTTTGAGCCTGGAGTAATGTATCAAAGGCAAGTCTTCTTCTGCATATTGAGATAACTCAATAAACTGGGGTAGTAATCCATCAAGGGAACCAGTTGTGCCATTTCTTAGCGAATATGAAACTTTTTAATATGTTGATCAATGGGCCCCCTGTAGTGAGCACTATCAGGATTTGAGAGAGAAATTGTCTTGAATTCCCATCTTCTGAATCTGGCTATACCAAATCAGTCATCAATTCCAGCCAAGACAAAACTTTTTCTAGATCATCCTTACCTAGTACTGAGTCACGTGGAGCGGGCTTTCCACCTTCTCAGTCAGGTGAGCGACGGTATCCATTGAGGACGCCCTTGAGGAGGCCTTTCCAGAAGGTTAGTAAAGATCCTGATCAGATGAGGCTCCAAAGATCCCGAAGGCATCGAGTTTCAACACACCCTATAAATATTAGAGCATTTTAAATTAAGAAAATATTTGGTAAACTAACCTTTATTTTTCCATTTCCTCTTTGGTGCTCATTTCCGATTTTCCAGCTTCAAGCCACCACAAACCCTGGCGCCAGTCCAAAGAACTGCAGCGCCAACAAGCACCGTTGTTAACTTTTGTCAGATTTGGTCAATTCCGCTGAGCTGGTTGCACAGGCTAAAACCCACTGGACAACAGAAGGGTGATATGATGATCGCTGATCCTTGATAAATAATAATAATAAAGTATTTAGATAAGGAGCTATTGCCCCAATGATAACTTTGATTTATTGCGGGGAAGGCCGACCATGGGACAGACACTTCTGAATATGAATCAGACGAGACAAAACTCAGTACCAGGTGAGGCACCCCAGAGAAGCGATGCTATCTCTTGTTGCCAGCGGGAACGCCACTTATGGGAAGGGGAGGGAACGTGTGTAGGGGCCGTAGCCACTATTGAGCACGTGTGGAGGAAGGGGTCTGATTTGATGAACCAGACTGGGAACCAGGAGGAGACCAGCTGCCGGCGACGTGGTGGGAGATATCCAAACACCCATGCTTGAAAGTGGTCCACCAAATGAGACCGGAATCTGTGGACAGCTTCAGGGAGGGGGGATGGATCCGGCGATGGCATCCAAGACAATCGTGTGAATAGTCCACATGGCGATTGCAACCACCAGAGCACGAAGGGAGGGTGGGAGGGGGAGGCCATTGATGAAGCAAACATATCTCTTGACAGACTGAAGGGATGTGTTTGATCCTGGCCTAGCAGACGTTGGACTTCGCGCCATATCACTTTAGAGGTGGGGCACTTCTCCAGGCGGTGAAACAGCATTCCATACTGGCCACACATGACACAGGATGAGTGTAAAGCGTTAGAGCGCTCAGCTGTACGATACACCCGCCTCAGGCAGCGCCACACATGAGAACGGACTTGAGGCTGCAGCAGAGGATGGTGTGCGTATTGCCAGATAGTCTTTTGGGTCTCAGTGGAATAAGGGATGTCCATCATGTCCAGGTAGTCCACCCTGGATAGGACTTGGGGTCGAATGGGGATCACGCCATCATGGATGGGTAGCCCCTGTACCTCTTGTGTGAACTGAGGAGAGGGACGGCCTTTTTGGGTTGTATGTCCACTAGTACGAATTCTCCACTCTGCGTTTCGCATGGAGAGTAGGATTCGTTTGTAGTGGGTTTTTGTCCCGTGAGGACCTGTGGCTGATGTGTGTGATGCAAGGTATTTCATCAGGGAGTGGGGGTTTGATGGGTTGTTGAGGCCCAAGGCTCGGGAGAAGTTGGAGCGGGCTGCGCGGGACCAGTGTTGGGATGGGAGTGTAGGAGCAGTGACGGCCGCAATCCAGGTGCCTAGGATCTTGTTGGCATGGGCTTTGAAGTCAAGTAGGCCCATTCCACCATGATGTTGAGGGCCAAACATGACCTCAAGTCGTACTGGTGGAGGGCGGCCTGACCAAAGCCAACCTTGTAGCAAAGCATACAGGGATTTGAAGAAGCTTGGGGAGAAGGGGATGGCGTGGGCTCCAAACCAGACTTTGGATAGGAGCATAGAGTTGGCAAGCACAACCCTGCCAGTGAGGGTAGTAGGGTGGGCTCTGAGAGAGGCGATTCGCTTCGTCACTTTGTCCAGTATATGGCCCTCCATTACTGCTGACACGTATCCTCCCGCCTCCAACCACACGCCCAGATGTCGTACCGGTCCTATGGTAGGTCGCGGCACAAGGGGAGCACCAGTGGAGCGGTGTGTTTTGAGTTAGCGAGGCGTGGACTTGGGCGAGCAGCTGGGCTGGGTTGGGAACTACTTGCTGGGGCCCAGCAGTTCTGAAACTGACCAAGGAGGATGATTTCAGTTTTGGAGGCGTTCAATGCCGCGTTGCTTACCCGGGAATATTCCTGGATGAGGGCTTCAAGCGCGCGTGCATCTTTATTATTAGACACCCCCACCACGCAATCATCTGCAAATGCCATCATCTTGACTGGGGTTTGGCCTGGCACATGGACCCCAGTGAGTTGGGCATTCACATTTCGCAGTAGTGGGTCAAGGCTGAAGTTGTATAAGAGTGGGCTCAGTGGGTCCCCTTGTCGCAGGCCCCTTTGAGGATGGACTACATCCGTTAGGAAACCTGGGCCGCGCACAGCCATTGTTGCAGATTCCGTGAGCAGCATCACCCAGTTAATGAAGCGGGGAGGTAGGCGGAATTGTTGGAGGCAGGCCCTAAGGTATTCCCAGTTTACTCTATCATAGACCTTTTGTTGGTCCAAGAAAACAAGTGCCCCAGAGGCTGTGGACTGACACACATTAGCCACAGAGTGCACGTTATCCCAAATCGACCTTCTTGGGATGAAACCAGATTGTTCTGGGGAGATGGTGGCAGATGCTACAGTCCCTAAATGGTTAGCCATGATTTTTGTTAAAATTTTGGTGTCTGTGTTTGTTAGATAAATGGGGCACCAGTTGGTTAAGTCTAGCCTATCCCCTTTCTTGAAGAGTGTGACTGTAAAAGCCTCATGTCCTCCTGGTAGGAGGCGCGTTTCCAACAGGCTTTGGTTGAGTGAGGCTAGCAGCAATGGGGATATGTATTTAAAATATTTTTTGTAGAACTCATATGGAATGCCATCTGGGCCTAGGCATTTTCAGTTTGGCGCACCGCGAATGGTAGTCCATAATTCGTTCGGAGTAATTAAATTCATTATTTCCGGGTATCGGAAAATGGTGCGGATATGAGCTCTGTTGAGAAATTCTGCCATTTTGGCCAGCTGAATTGGTTCGGCTCAGTATAACTCAGAGTAATATCTTTGCATTTCGATTGCCACTTCAGCCAGTGTGTCCACAATATAATTATCCAATCTTTGCAGCTGTGTGCAAGCCATGCTCTGGCATGGTACAAAAATTTTTTGAAGAAGTATGCGGTGCACTTGTCACCTTTAGTGATGCGTGTGGCCCTGTATTGGACACAAACCCGATGTTTGTGTTGCCCTTCAAATGCGTTGAGGTGGGCGGCTGCCTCCGCCCACTTCTGGCCCCATGCAGAGCTATATCCTGAGGCTGGAATATTGGACTCCAAGTGGGCCAATTCTGCCAGCGCACGCGTTATAACTGCCGATGTGGCTCGTGAGCATCTGGATGAGAGATGGCGATAGTGGCGGATGGTGTCATCTTTGAAAGTTGCCCATGTGGAAATGGGGTCCACACAAACGGTGCAACAAACGATTTTCCAAAGTTGCCTCTTCCACCCACGTGGAAAATCCTGGCGACGCGATCTCTGGGGCGGATTTTGCACCAATGTGTGGCCTTTGCAACTGTGACGGGTAAGTGGTATGTTATTAAGACCAGTCGGTGGTCGGAGAATTCCATTTTCGTTGTTTTGAAGTGGGAGATGTGGGGTTGGAATTTCGCCGGCGCTAGAATAAGGTCGATGCAGGTCATGGACCTTAATTGGCCATTGTGGATGTGGGGATGCGTCATGTTTTCAAGCAGTGGGCATGTCATGGCAGCACATCCATTAACCCAAGGGTGGCTTTTAGAACGCGTAGTTCTATGTGGCCCTGTGGGGCGTGGGGTGAGGGCGGCCACTGGTCCGTTGGTGAGGTTAGCCAACAGTTCATGTCGCCAATTAGGAAAGAATTGGGGGTAGTGGGAGGGATTTAACTGATAAGAAAAATTCTGACGCTCTTGTGCACCATTTGGGGCGTAAATGTTGACAATTGTGTGTGCAACATCAGCCTACGAGAAGGTGACAACAAGCACTCAGCCATTTAGGAATGTTTCTGAAGATATAGATTTGAAAAATTGTTTTTCTGAATTAGCACCCCACAGTGCTTCAACCAAAAGGATAGGGATGGTAGGAGCATTGTTTCCAAGCTTCCTTGGAACCTCGTGGACAGTGGGACTCCTGGATGGCCAGGATATCCATGGGTAAATTGTTTTGTAAAAAACTCAGTTTCCTAGCCCAGGACAGGGAGGCCTTGAGTCCGGCAATATTCAGCATCCCTAGTGAAGGTTTCCCCATTGCACCTTAGGTGTGAGGGGGTGGGCCCCGGGCCCACCAGCCTCTTCCAGGTCTCCACGGGCTTTCACAGCAGCACGGGTATTAGCAGCAACGCTATCAGGGTTTTTGTTAATTTTTGCAGAAAGAGTCGCGTTGGCTTTGGCCTTTGCTTTTTGTTTTCCCGACGTCAGACGAATTTTTTGTGGTGCGGATAGGTTCAGTGCACCGTCAAGTGGGGCAAAAAAATTTTTTTGGTTGGGATAGGTCCCAAGTCAGTTTTGACTGGGGCTTGGGTGCAGCGATTGGAGTGAGATCGAATCTCCCATCAGATCCTCAGATTGAGTGGCCCATTCGGCATGGGTCTCCCAATCTGATTGGGTGATGGATTCCCGAGTTGCTTCCGCCATGAAGGTCTCCATATCCTCCTGGCGTTGTGAGTGTGGGATGGTGGTGGTGGCCTTGGCTGCTTCCTTGGCCACAGTCCTATGGGCCTGCTTGGCCTTCTTCCGCTCCTGCGGGGAGATGGGCTTTACCAATAGGTAGCAGCCTTGTGCTCCCCACGGGAAAGCCTCCTTGGTGCTTGCGGTTGGTTCATAGTGCGCCTCCCCGCTGGCCATGGCCGCCAAGGGGTGCTCTTGGAATGTGACGCCCTCTTTGATGGGGCATGCATGTGCCTTATGGCTGAACGTCACAGTGGGTGCAAATGGGGGGCACACTGCCAAAAGGGTTAAAAAGGAAAA